>CAUOFW020001214.1:124659-140803 GCA_963454935.2 Ilex paraguariensis | reverse complement strand
AGACATTGAAGTGTTGCAAAGCATTCTTGATGAAGGGATGCATAGGGAAGCGAAGGTCATTCTCAAAAGCGGCCGCAAAGAAACGTACTCTCTTGTGAACTTGGGCAACATATGGGGTGTATTTATCTGGACACCAGATCTGGACACCAGGAGGAAAACCGTAATGAGCACTGAGAATTCTCACATGAGAAGAGTCAACCTCACTAGGTCCTACGAGCTCAGCATGTCTAAAGCGGCCCCTGTGCCCGCTGCGCTGTCAGAGACTCCTATCTCACTCACCTTGCCCTTACCTTTGTTAGGATTAGGGAGCCTAGAAGAAGACAATGAGGATGGTTCCTCAGTATTTTCCTCGGCATCGACAGCATCCACACCGGGGAAATTATCGATTTTCTCGCCTACATCCCCTAAATCAGTGTCCTATTCGGCAGACCTTTCCCCCAAGAGAGAAGCAGAGGAGCGTGTAACTCTAGAAGGAGTAGACATGACTGGACAAGAGAAAGGTAAACTGAAAGAATGCTAGAGAGGAGGAATACTGATTAAGCACTCCCTAATAACCCTAGGGTCAGCGCAGTAGCTTCCAACAACAAGGATTCGCACGATAGAAGACTAGTCCACGAAGTGGGGGAGAGGAGACAAGCAGTAATTTCGATTCCAAAAGTAAAAGAATCAAAAGGCCCAAAAATGCAATGGCCACCTCGAATTTGAGGGATCTAGAATGAGGAAAGATGAAAAAAGGGACAAAAAGGCGTACCTAGGTGGGAAAGAGCGACGAACAGCAGCCTAGAGCGAAATGGAAGAAAGAAGGCAATACGAATCTTCAAATCAAACCCACAGAATTCAATCTTAAATGAGGAATCAGAGAATTCCAAACTAGAAAGCCAAGAAATTGCAAGAAGAGAGAAACAGCAAAGAAGTTAAGCAGTGGAATAGGGCGCTTCAGATAGCCGTTTGAGTATTTAAAGCCTGAGAGACGTGGACTGAAATGTGCATGAGAAACGAGGAAGCCATGATTGCTAAAAATCATCAAAAAGGTCTAACTCACGTGCAGGCCAAGGTTAGCCACGTGTAGATCCTGCTCGGTTTAAAAAACAGCTCAACCCCTGCCCCAGCCCGCTTGAATCAAGGGAGGGGCTGGGGGGCAACTGATGATACCTCAAACAAGCCCTAGCTGTGAGTTCAGGTCAAGAAGTCAGGTCAGGAAAGACACGAGGAACTCAGAGAGCCAGGGGTGGAGCTCCCCTTGGAGAGATTGTAGCTGAACCGACCAATAAATAGCTAGATGACTGTGGAAATTGGGTCCCATGCATGAAACTCTCAACCAACCAAGATCCTCTCCTAAAATAAAGGAGGATCCCATGAATAATGGGCAAATATCTTGGCTGAAATCCCACAGAATAGGCGGTAGCTTTATAAATACTATGTAACGCCTCATCGAGGGAGAGAGGAAAACAGAAGAACCCTAATCGGATTGTGCACTGTCTTGTATTACATTCAAATAATCAATAGAGAAGAAAAGGAGAAAGAGCCTCCATTTGAGAGTGGATCAGCCGAGCTCTAGAGCCGATGAACCACTATATTCCAACTGTGCAAATTCTCCTATCCCATAAAAAACATTTCATCATTGCCATTACGAAGTTGTCAGCCTAACTTCACCATTGGTCTCACGCACTCTATTCACTCACATCAGTTTGACACCATCAGATTTAATAGTATTCTGTCAATTATCCATTTATATAGGATTATATTCAATTACATACTACTGTCTCGTAAGTAAGGGGAAAAAAAAGTATTTTACTAGATCTTAATAGATTCGTGTATATTAGGTATCTAATATTATAGTTAACAAATTGAAGTGTACATTTATAAAAGCGCAACAAAAGTTAAGAGTAATTTAATCTTCACCCAATATTGTGTTAGCCATACAAAATTTTTTTCAAAAAAAAATTTTCACCCAAAACTATCATTTTTGCACGTTTTTCAATGTCAAATAATTCAACCAACAAGTACCTCGAGACCAAACAATCACATTAATTCACACTTATATCTCTTTTTTTTTCTAACTCGTACCTTTTTTATTTTTTCTCTGTACATTTATATTTATTTTTTATTTAAGATATAAATATTACACAAGTAATACTTATTTTTTAGCATTACTCTATTTCTGAATTATTGCCCGTTAGAGCCTTCTGCTTGAACTATTCATTTATTAAAGCACAAACAACAGATCAAATCATTTAGTCTCGATAGTTTGTATTACCATTTAATCTTTTAATCTTTTAACTATAGTAACTTATTTAAATTTAACTTTTAAACTTTTAACCATAGTAATGTATTTATATTTTAATTTTTAATCATAGTTTCTAAACTTATATTTTAAACTTTTAATCACAATAATTTGTATAATTTTTAATTTTTTTAACCAGAATAACTCAACTCCCATATTAAAAAAAAAAAACGAGACACTAGTATTATTATGGAATGCATGTCAATACGACCAACTTACTTTTCAATATGATATCGAAAAGTAAGTGGCCTTCTATAACGCCTCAAATTTTACCTTGGAAGGCATTACTATTTTCAAATTATTCAACTATGCGAGTAATTAAAAATAATCATGAGATAATAAATCATTCATCTACCTGACAAAGAATTAATACTAAAACCAACAAAAAATTGAAACTTCTCCAACTTAAATCCAAAATCAAGGAATATTTAGCAGTGGAATAATAAAACTAATTGAAACATTGTTTCACAAAAATCTCTCCAAATAAAATAATCAAAACTAAAACAGCATCGAGATCGACCTGCTCATCTAACTCGACACTCTCCTCGATACCAAAATCTGTAATGTGTTGTAGGGGGTGAGCAAAAGCTCATAGGAAATCCCTCTCAAATCCCAACAAAGTTTTAAAACAACAAAAAAAAAAGGCAAGTTTTTTTGGAAAATAGCATATATACCATTTTGAAAGTAAAACAATGACAGTTATAACGATCTTAGGTGTACAGAAATACAATAAATCCATGAAAGGAATAAACATGTTATAATTAAAGCAATCAATTAATAACTCAGTAGTATTATATCATATTCTCATGTATGTTAGTTGTTTTTAGGGAATATACACAATGATTCTACCTCGTTCACCTATCATAACCACAAAATCTCAATCATTTTCTGCAGGGCCAAATCACAAACCACTTTAAGAAGGGCGTATACCATCTCTCACAGCATTGACCTTTTCGATATCAAAATTCTAGGGTTTAGCCAAAAATCATAATTTCTTGGAACAATAACAAGTATTAGAAGAAAACATGATTCAATCAAGAATCCATATGAAATTCACTATAAAACTTGTATTTTTGGAAAACTAGAGTTTTTGAAATTCAAGACCAAGTATTCTTTGAACCCAAACATGTATTTTGTTGAAAACTATGTTCCAATGACCAAGAACTCATATATATCTATCACAGAATTATCAAGAAGATTGAAAACATATATAATTATACCCTAAGTCTCAATGAAATAACTCAAGAAGAATCCCCTACCTCGATTTCATAGTTTTGTGTGAAAGCCTAGCATATTTGATCCGTTCCAACGTGAAAATTCTCCTTAATCTCATTTTTCTCCTTTTTTTTTCCTGCTCTCCAAGACTCTCTAGGTTTTGAATTGATGAAATAAGGCTAGAGAAGACATCATTGGGTATTTATAGTATGAGAAAACAGTCCAATCAGCGAAAATCTGATACTCAGAATCGCGACCTCACATTTGAACTAGAAGCTTGACGTTCGAACGTCATTTTGGCTTTCGATCATTGCTTGCTCCCAGTACTTTTGTTTTTCTATTAGAGTTTTGCCAGACACAAAAGTATTGGGACTAACTATCATTCAAACGGATCCATTCACGTTCGAGCGGACTCCCATTTTTAGCTGAACTTCCAATGAAGTTTTGATCTATTTAGAGGTCAATTTGGAAAATTTTCTTAAAATACTCTTTTGTAGCCCTGGAAGTCTAGTGGCTACTATAAAAATTTTAGATCAAGCAGACATCTGGGTAAAAGGTTATGGTTCAAATACTAAGAAAATGTCAAATTCTTTCCTACCCTAATTTTATCTAAAATGTGCTTTAACTCTAGAATACTTCCTAACTTTTACTACACACCCTATTACCTCACCTAACATTTTTATTTCTACTCCTACAATCTATATAATTCATTCTTACATCATTACATATATGAGCATTTCAAAATAATTACGTTACTATATAAAGATAAGAATATGAAGGTTTACAATCCACCGCCTTAAAGAAATTTTTGCCCTCAAAACTTACCTTAAGTACAGAACAAATGAGTGTACTTCTCTTACATCTCCAGCTCTGGTTCCTAGGTAGCTNCGTTGCTTGCTCCCAGTACTTTTGTTTTTCTATTAGAGTTTTGCCAGACACAAAAGTACTGGGACTAACTGTCATTCAAACGGATCCATTCACGTTCGAGCAGACTCCCATTTTTAGCTGAACTTCCAATGAAGTTTTGACCTATTTAGAGGTCAATTTGGAAAAATTTCTTAAAATACTCTTTTGTAGCCCTAGAAGTCTAGTGGCTACTATAAAAATTTTAGATCAAGCAGACATCTGGGTAAAAGGTTATGGTTCAAATACTATGAAAATGTCAAATTCTTTCCTACCCTAATTTTATCTAAAATGTGCTTTAACTCTAGAATACTTCCTAACTTTTACTACACACCCTATTACCTCACCTAACATTTTTATTTCTACTCCTACAATCTATATAATTTATTCTTACATCATTACATATATGAGCATTTCAAAATAATTATGTTACTATATAAAGATAAGAATATGAATGTTTACAATCCACCGCCTTAAAGAAATTTTTGCCCTCAAAACTTACCTTAAGTACAGAACAAATGAGTGTACTTCTCTTACATCTCCAGCTCTGGTTCCTAGGTAGCTTCCTCCATCCCATGATATTGCCACAAGACCTTTACCAATTGAATTACTTTATTGCGAAGCACCTTCTCCTTGGTATCGAGAATCTTCACCAGTTGTTCTTCATATGTTACTCTATCTTGAATTTCAATTCCTTCCAAATCCATGACATGCATTGTATCGGATTTACGTTTTCTTAACATTGACACATGGAACACGTCATGTACCCCTAACAACTAGGCTGGTAACCTAAGTTGACACGCTACTTTGCCCACAGCTTTGATCACTTTAAATGGTCTGATGTACCTTGGGGCTAATTTTTCCTTCTTGCCAAATCTAAACACTCCTTTTTTGGGTTATACTTTGAGGAACACAGTCCCCCTCTTGGAATTTCAAGGGTCTTCTTCTTCTATCTGCATAGCTTTTCTATCTACTTTGAGTCGTGCGTAGTCCTTCCCTAATTAGTTGAATTTTTTCAGTAGTCTTCCGAATAATTTTTGGTCTAAACAAGCTACTCTCTCCAGCTTCTAACTAACAAGTTGGGGACCTACATGATCTTTCATACAATGCCTTATAAGGATTCATCCCAATACTTGCTTGGTAGCTGTTGTTATAGGCAAATTTCACCAGTGAAAGATGTTCACTCCAATTCCCTTTGAGGTTAAGAACACATGCCCTCAACATATCTTCCAAAATTTGGATCACTCTCTCAGATTGTTCGTCTGTCGGAGAATGAAAAGTTGTACTGAAATGCAACTCTGTTCCCAATGGCTTCTGTAAGCTCTGCCAGAATTTAGCCACAAAATGACTATCTTGATCAGATACAATCGACAATGTTACCCCATGTAACCTCACTATCTCCCGAATGCATAATTGGCTCAAGGTTACCAAGTTATCTATGGTCGTAATAGGTATAAAGTGGGCAGTCTTTGTCAATCTATCAACCACCACCCAAATCGCATTATAACCCTTGACATTCTTGGGTACTCCTGACACAAAATCTATAGTAACATGGCCCCACTTTCACTCAGGAATTGGTAAAGATTGGAGCGAACCTCCCGGTCTTTGATGCTCAATCTTTACCTGTTGACACACTATGCAATATGCAACGTACTTAGTTACGTCTTTTTTCATCCCTTTCCACCAATTTTGATGCTTCATGTCTCTATACATCTTAATACTACCCGGATGTAGGGATAATTTTGAAAAATGGCTCTCTTCCAACACTTCTTTCCTTACCTGGTCATTGTTTGGTACACAAAGTCTTTTACGAAACTATAACTCGTCATTATGTATAGATCAGTTCTCAACAATCTTTTTCCTCTCCAATCTACCCCGGATAGTTTCCAACTTTGTATCTAATCGTTGTAACTCTACAATCCTTTGTCGGAGAATTGATTGAGCTACAAAATTAAATAAGCATAGTTGATCCTCCTGTCTATCCACCAATAGATCAAATTTCTCCAAAGTATCAATCATCTTCCACCTATTAACAGCAAGAACATTGATTTCACCCCAAGACTTTCTACTAAGTGCATCTGCTACCACATTAGCCTTTCCTAGATGGTAGTTGAATGTGAAATTGTAATCTTCCAGATATTCAATCCACCTTCTTTGTTGAAGATTCAAGTCTTTCTGTGTGAATATATACTTGAGGCTCTTATGATTAGAAAACTCTTGAAACTTTTCTCCATATAGGTAACACCTCCATAACTTAAGAGCAAAAACTATAGCAGCAAACTCTAAGTCATGAGTGGGATATTTCTACTCATGAATCTTAGTTGCCTCGCGCCATAAACAACTACCTTACCTCCATGCATTAGCACACATCCCAAGCCTCGTAAGGAAGCATCCATGTAAACATCATATCCTTCCCTATTATTTAGAATAATAAGAACAGGTGTTGTTGTGAACTTTTCATTCAATGTGCGGAAGGCTAGTTCAAACTCTTGAGTCCACAAGAATCTCTCCCCCCTTTTTCCTAAGGCGGGTCATTGGCATAGCTAGCTTTGAGAACCCTTCCACAAATCTCTTGTAGTAGCCTGCTAAGCTTAGGAAACTACGTATTTATGTCACATTCCTCAGTGGTTCCCATTTCATCACTACTTTAATCTTTACGGGGTCAACCTCTACACCCTGTTCCGACACAACCTAGCATATAACTTATGCTCTCTTAAGGTCTATAGCACTACCTGAATATGGTGTTCATGTTCCCCTTGCGTCCACGAATAGATCAATATGTCATCAATAAACACAATAACAAATTGATCTAGACATGGTCGGAATACTATGTGCATCATTTCCATAAAGGCTGCAGAAGCATTAGTCAGTCTGAACGACATTACAATATATTTGAAATGACCATACCTGGTACAAAAAGCTATCTTAGGAATATTCTCCTCTTTTATCCTCAATTGATGGTACCCTATACGAAAATCAATCTTTGAGTAATACTTAGAACCCCTCAACTGATCGAATAAATCATCAATCCGAGGTAATGGGTATTTATTCTTCACTGTCACTCGATTCAACCTCTGGTAGTCCATGCATAACCGAAGTGTTTCATCATGCTTCTTCACAAAAAGAACTGGGGCTCCCCAAGGTGAAGTGCTTAAACGAACAAACCCAATTGCTAGTAATTGGTCTAATTGCTTCCTTAGCTCCTTTAACTACAAATGTGTCATCTGATAAGGTGCAATAGAAATGGGTTCTGTTCCTCGATTTCTCTTCGACGTGGTAAGCCAGACAACTCATCTGGAAATACATCTAGAAAGTTTGACAGCACAGATATGAACTCTCGTTTCTCTCCCATTAAGCTAGCAAGAAAGCTTAGACTATTTCCTGCCTTAGTCTGTAAGAATAGTTTACCCGTCATGGAAAAATGGCAGAAAACACTCCACTCATTTGTGGAGCTAAATACTACTCCCCCTGGTGATTGGAACACTACCCCTTTTTGGAAGCAATTCATCATCGCATGGTAGTAGACAACAAGTCCATTCCAAAGATCACATCATACCCCTACAAGTCCAACACTACCAAATCTACCCTTAGCTCTTGTTCCCCTATCCAAAATGTGCAAACTCGACACACCTTAAGGATTTCTAATTGTTCACCAATGGGTAAAGCAACATTCAACTCCTTGTCTAAATTTTTACATTTCAATCCTAGTGTTTTAACATATGCCAAACATATAAACAAGTGAGTAGCACTAGGATCAAATAATATACATGCCCAAGAATTATACAGTAAAATGATACCTTCAACCACAACACTAGCAAGATTATCCTCCGTTTCAGTTATTGCAAAGACTCGGCCTTGAGTGGTACCAATTGGTACAATTGCACCAAGGTTTTTCTATGGTAGTGGCCTTTAAGGTGGGGGCTTGTTCAAATTTTGTTGTCCTGCTGGCTNATAGATCAGTTCTCAACAATCTTTTTCCTCTCCAATCTACCCCGGATAGTTTCCAACTTTGTATCTAATCGTTGTAACTCTACAATCCTTTGTCGGAGAATTGATTGAGCTACAAAATTAAATAAGCATAGTTGATCCTCCTGTCTATCCACCAATAGATCAAATTTCTCCAAAGTATCAATCATCTTCCACCTATTAACAGCAAGAACATTGATTTCACCCCAAGACTTTCTACTAAGTGCATCTGCTACCACATTAGCCTTCCCTAGATGGTAGTTGAATGTGAAATTGTAATCTTCCAGATATTCAATCCACCTTCTTTGTCGAAGATTCAAGTCTTTCTGTGTGAATATATACTTGAGGCTCTTATGATTAGAAAACACTTGAAACTTTTCTCCATATAGGTAACACCTCCATAACTTAAGAGCAAAAACTATAGCAGCAAACTTTAAGTCATGAGTGGGATATTTCTACTCATGAATCTTAGTTGCCTCGCGCCATAAACAACTACCTTAACTCCATGCATTAGCATACATCTCAAGCCTCGTAAGGAAGCATCCATGTAAACATCATATCCTTCCCTATTATTTAGAATAATAAGAACAGGTGTTGTTGTCAACTTTTCATTCAATGTGCAGAAGGCTAGTTCAAACTCTTGAGTCCACAAGAATCTCTCCCCCCTTTTTCCTAAGGCGGATCATTGGCATAGCTAGCTTTGAGAACCCTTCCACAAATCTCTTGTAGTAGCCTGCTAAGCTTAGGAAACTACGTATTTATGTCACATTCCTCAGTGGTTCCCATTTCATCACTACTTTAATCTTTACGGGGTCAACCTCTACACCCTGTTCCGACACAACCTAGCATATAACTTATGCTCTCTTAAGGTCTATAGCACTACCTGAATATGGTGTTCATGTTCCCCTTGCGTCCACGAATAGATCAATATGTCATCAATAAACACAATAACAAATTGATCTAGACATGGTCGGAATACTATGTGCATCATTTCCATAAAGGCTGCAGAAGCATTAGTCAGTCTGAACGACATTACAATATATTTGAAATGACCATACCTGGTACAAAAAGCTATCTTAGGAATATTCTCCTCTTTTATCCTCAATTGATGGTACCCTATACGAAAATCAATCTTTGAGTAATACTTAGAACCCCTCAACTGATCGAATAAATCATCAATCCGAGGTAATGGGTATTTATTCTTCACTGTCACTCGATTCAACCTCTGGTAGTCCATGCATAACCGAAGTGTTTCATCATGCTTCTTCACAAATAGAACTGGGGCTCCCCAAGGTGAAGTGCTTAAACGAACAAACCCAATTGCTAGTAATTGGTCTAATTGCTTCCTTAGCTCCTTTAACTACAAATGTGTCATCTGATAAGGTGCAATAGAAATGGGTTCTGTTCCTCGATTTCTCTTCGACGTGGTAAGCCAGACAACTCATCTGGAAATACATCTAGAAAGTTTGACAGCACAGATATGAACTCTCGTTTCTCTCCCATTAAGCTAGCAAGAAAGCTTAGACTATTTCCTGCCTTAGTCTGTAAGAATAGTTTACCCGTCATGGAAAAATGGCAGAAAACACTCCACTCATTTGTGGAGCTAAATACTACTCCCCCTGGTGATTGGAACACTACCCCTTTTTGGAAGCAATTCATCATCGCATGGTAGTAGACAACAAGTCCATTCCAAAGATCACATCATACCCCTACAAGTCCAACACTACCAAATCTACCCTTAGCTCTTGTTCCCCTATCCAAAATGTGCAAACTCGACACACCTTAAGGATTTCTAATTGTTCACCAATGGGTAAAGCAACATTCAACTCCTTGTCTAAATTTTTACATTTCAATCCTAGTGTTTTAACATATGCCAAACATATAAACAAGTGAGTAGCACTAGGATCAAATAATATACATGCCCAAGAATTATACAGTAAAATGATACCTTCAACCACAACACTAGCAAGATTATCCTCCGTTTCAGTTATTGCAAAGACTCGGCCTTGAGTGGTACCAATTGGTACAATTGCACCAAGGTTTTTCTATGGTAGTGGCCTTTAAGGTGGGGGCTTGTTCAAATTTTGTTGTCCTGCTGGCTAATTGGTCTTTAGTGGCAACGATGGATAGTTATTTTTGAAGTGACTGAAACCTCCACATGCAAAACATTGACGCAGGTCAGTGTCTGCTCTATTCTAAGTAACCCCAACTCCTTGAATTGCTTGATTTCTTTGCTCCGAAGCTTGATTGGGTCGACAGTACGGAGTTGCCCTTTGTGTGACTCCACTACTGCTACCTATTTTCAAGGGACCTCCTCTAGCAAAAGTTTATCTTCATCTGGCCTCCTCTATGTCTCTCTCAATCAAGTTTGCCCGTTCCACTAGATCCTTGTAGTCTTGAATCCTAAGTGTAACTAGTTTCTCGTGGATGGAAGGCCTTAAACCTTGTTTAAAGCATTTAGTCCTTTTTGCATTAGTGGCTACAAACTCAATTCCGTAGTGAGACAACTCATCAAATTTTATTTCGTATTCAGTCACCGTAATGTTGCCTTGCTTCAAAGCCAAGAAGTCCGCACTCATCCTATCCTTCATAGACTCAGGGAAGTATTTATCTTGGAAGATTTGATCAAACATCTCCCAATTCATGGTATCCACTACATGCATTCACTTCATTGAATCCCACTAGTGATCTGCTTCTTCTTCGAACAAATAGGTTTCTAGTCCCACCTAGAGATCAATAGTAATCCCCATGCTATCACACATTTTTCTCAGTCTCCTAATCCGCTTATCTGCCTCCACTGGATTAGAGCTTCCTTGGAAAGTGATTGGACGCTGTCGTAAGAATTCTTGCAACACAACCATCCTATAGTTTTCAATGACGTCTCCTTATCCCTCCACTGGTAGTTGTGTCAACACAATCTGGTTGTGGTTTCCATTCTGGTTCTGTACCAGAGTGGTCAACTCCCGTAGGCATTGGTAAATACCATTCATAGCATCTGGAGAAAATGGTGGTGGCGGGTTCAAGAAACCTCCACATCCTCATCCTCGTCTCGTCCCCTTCTATCGTCCATTCTGCACAACGATGTTAAGTTTAGTTTTCTTTAACATACAAAAAAACCATAATTCACCCTAGAGTCTAAAGCCTAAGGCCTGTTATTAGACTCAATTCTATAATTTTATTCTTCCTAATCCTAACTCTCTAGTGGCAATCCATAACCTATAGCTCACATGTAAGACCTAAAACCTAGGCTCTGATACTAAATATATAATGTCCCAAAATTCACCCTGGAAGGCATTATTATCTACAAATCATTCAATCATGAAAGCAACTAAAAATAACTATGAGATAATAAACCATCATTATACCTGACAAAGAATAAATACTAAAGTTAACAAAACATTGAAACTTCTCCAACTTACAATCCAAAATCAAAGAATATCTAGCAGTGGAATAATAAAAATAACTAAAAATGTGACACCCCAAATTCATGGGATCCGTTAATTTCCCATCAACCCATGGAATGCCCATGGATACCGTATAACTCGATATCGCACCGTTGTGTCCCATTTACCGGGATCCATAATTTAACGAAATTCATTCAGAGTCTCCTTTGTACGGGAAGCTCTACCCTAAAACACAATCTGTGCAATCAACATTTACATGACCCATCCAAGGTCCAATATAATACCATAACCACACAGGATCCATTTTATACGTAAAACTTGACCACACCGGGTCCAATCATCATATTTATATCAAAATATGCAAGGTTATATTAAAACAGTCCATATATACTCTATTACAATTCCTTTACACATTACATGCCAAAATTTAATTACAAATCTACTTTTACAAAAAAAAAATGATTGGAAGCCACAAGTCGACTTTTCTTCAACCATGTGACCCGGATTGTGAGCCGTCCATTGGTGCATGACCCACACCTGAAATGTTTCCCGTATAGGGTGAGCCAATGCCCAGTAGAATAATCCCTACAGAGGCTACTCATCACCTAAAATGCATATGCAATGTATAAATGCAACATTTCACAACAAGTATTCCCTCCAACAATAACATATAATACAATGTTGGAAAATCATGATGCCATGCCAAGTAATGAGATGAAACTCACCCATGCATGCTATCCCGAGCCCACACCGACTCCCACAACACAATGCGACACTTACGTGTAAAACAAACGTCTTTGATGAAACACATCCAAAGATCATTTTGAAATCAACCATATGTCATAAAACTAATTCATTCTTGGATGTTTCCCATCAAATGAATAATTTATATATCAAAATCATGTGCCTTTATGGGGTATCGGATTCAGGAATCGCACCTCCGGCTCCGTACGCCGTTACACTTTTCTGGAATTTCACCGCCGGTAAGTGTATGAACCAAGTGGTCGGGTTTTTCACCCGAGGGAGTGTCTAGCCCTACTTGCTATACCCGACACAAGTTTTCTTATGCATGTCACCGTGCGACTCCGTAGGACATTCCATCCCACTTTCCCGAGCCTACCATCAAGAACCAATGTTGGTGTTGATCACCCCATGCAACCCTACACCCACACTCATGCATGTAGCCCATGAATGTGATGTTAATTCCATGTCCATATTGCAATGCATGCCAAATGACAATTTTTAAATATCATTGTATACCATGACAATTAATATCATTTGCATATAATCACATAACCATTTCAAGTTCAATATATCCAAGAGCATATATCAACACTCCATCAACATGATAACACATAATACATGCTAATATTACATTTCATTCACAAGGCATAATATAAAACACAAAGCATGCCCACATGATCCCAATTTTCAAGGGATTACATAAATACTTCCATATACCAAAATCAAGCCAAGATTTTATATGGATCATTCAAACAAAATAAAAATCAGAATATATGATTTTTATATAACCAATTATCTAAACATTCAAGAAATCACAAACTAGCACTTTCTAACTACCAATTCACACTAAAATTGATCCTACCCATTTCCATAGCACCAATCATAATGGAAAAATATTAGAAATACCCAAAACAGCCCACATGAACCCTATGGACACCTTAGGTTAGAAATAGGTCCGAGTAGGAGGAACCCTACCTCTTGAAGCGTAAAGAATTTGTAGGAAGCCTCAAGAACAAGATTGAAGCCCAAAGCTTAGATTTCTCCAAAATCCTCCCTTTGAATCTTCGGTGAAAATCTTTGTTTTTGGTACCCACGCGTAGCTCTCGTCGCGTAGATCGACTTTAATTTTTGGCCCGACGAATTCCGACCGACGGAACTCCGAGAATCGGCGAAAGAAAGCTTGAAGAATTTTTTTTTTTCTCCTTAGCTCTTTGGTTTGATCCAGCCGGCAGCAAATGAAGAAAATGAAGAGCAAATATCTGATTTGCTCACTTTTATACCTTCTAAACACTTGGCCCTCGTCGCGCCAAGTGTCATCCTTTGTCCGGGTCCGTTTTCATCCCGAAACGATTAAATTTCGTACCGATTTAAACTCAAAATATTTTATATGAACTTTATTTAAAATATTTTTTAAATTTTCAAATTTTTATAAAAATTTCGTTTTTAGGGGTCATCGAACACCCATCACCTTGAAAAACGTGAAAAATCTGATTATCTCAAAATTCGACGAAATTTGTCTGGGTAACTAGATTTGGTGAGACGAATCCAACGGTGAGGTCCGTTTCATCATCCGAGGTCTATAAAAATACCAGTTTTTTNTCGTGAGACGAATCCAACGGTGAGGTCCGTTTCATCATCCATGGTCTATAAAAATACCAATTTTTTTTAACCCGCACTATAATGGCAAATTTCCATTTTGCCATTTTTTTTCAGAAAAAGTTAAATTTTTTCCCGGGTTTCACATTCTTCCTCTCTTAAAAGAATTTCGTCCCCGAAATTCACATACACATGCACATACAATCACATGCATATGCAAAAGTCAATTAATGGTAAATGACCAGAAGAATATACCTCCATCCTCGAACAAGAAAGGATAACTAGTACGGACAGTGTCCTCGCGCTCCCATGTTGCCTCCTCTACTCCTCGATGCTGCCACAGCACCTTCACTAGCCGCACGGTTTTGCCTCGCAAAACCTGTTCCCGGCTATCCATGATGCGCACCGGTCCCTCCTCGAAAGTCCCATCAGCATCAACAACAAGCTCTCCCCAATCCACCACATGAGTCGGATGTGGGGTGTACTTCCGAAGCATAGAAACATGGAATACTACATGAACACTCGATAGATTTGGCGATAATGCCAACCGGTAAGCAACTGTACCCACTCTCTCAAGTACCTCGAAGGGCCCGATGTATCTCGGTGACAGCTTCCCCCGCTTACCAAACCGGACCACTCCTCTCTTAGGCATAACCTTCAAGAAGACATGATCTCCCACCTCAAACTCTAGAGGTCGCCGCCGTCTATCAGCATAACTCTTTTGCCGGCTTTGAGCCGTGAGAAGACGCTTCCGAATCAAGTCCACCTTCTCCGAGGTGTGTCTGATCAATTTCGGACCCGTAGAAGACCTCTCTCCTACCTCTGTCCAACAAACCGGAGAACGACATGGCCTCCCATATAGTGCCTCATAGGGTGCCATCTCTGTGCTCGCCTGGTAACTGTTATTGTGTGCAAACTCCACCAAGGATAAGTAATCTTCCCAATTACCCTTAAGATCTAGGACGCATGCCCGTAGCATGTCATCTAAAGTCTGGATAGTCCTCTCAAACTGACCGTCTGTCTGGGGATGAAAAGCAGTGCTCATCATTAATTGTGTCCCCATGGCTCGCTGGAAACTCTTTCAAAAATGAGGCATAAACTTGGAATCCCGGTCCGATACAATAGATACAGGTACTCCATGCAGCCGGACAATCTCCCGTATATACAACCTGCAGAATTCCTCCAATGTGAAGGTCATCCGCACAGCCAAAAAGTGTGCCGACTTAGTAAGCTGGTCCACTATCACCCACACCGCGTCATGATCCCGCGATGTCCGTGACAAATGGGTCACAAAATCCNGCCATAAACTTGGAATCCCGATCCGATACAATAGATACAGGTACTCCATGCAGTCGGACAATCTCCCGTATATACAACCTGCAGAATTCCTCCAATGTGAAGGTCATTTGCACAGCCAAAAAGTGTGTCAACTTAGTAAGCCGGTCCACTATCACCCACACCGCGTCATGACCCCGCGATGTCNATGCAGCTGGACAATATCCCGTATATATAACCTGTAGAATTCCTGCAGTGTGAAGGTCATCCGCACAGCCAAAAAGTGTGTCGACTTAGTAAGTCGGTCCACTATCACCCACACTGCATCATGACCCCGCGATGTCCATGGCAAATGGGTCACAAAATTCATCGTGATATGCTCCCACTTCCATTTTGCTACCTCCAAAGGCTGGAGTAATCCTGCTGGTCTCTGGTGTTCAGTCTTAACCTGCTGACATGTGAGACATCGACTGACAAAATCGTCAACTTGCCTCTTCATTCCACTCCAGTAATACTGGCGATGAAGATCATGATACATCTTCATGCCCCCTGGATGAACTGCAAAACGAGAGTAATGAAACTCCCTAAGGATCTCCTCCCTCAGATCTGCCAATTGAGAAACCACAACCCTTCCTCGATATCGAAGACTACCATCTGAGTGAGTAGCCCAGCCCTCGTCACCCATACCTGCCTGTACACGGTCCCGGATGAACAATAGCTCCGTGTCCTGACTCTGGGACTCAATCACCCTGCTCAG
>CAUOFW020001214.1:106243-123400 GCA_963454935.2 Ilex paraguariensis | reverse complement strand
TTCCTTGCCTCAGATCTAGGAACTCCCGGGCCTTTGCATGCCTCGCAGTTGCCGGGAAGTATTTCCCCATGAAAAGTTCTTGGAACTTTACCCATGTCATGGCCTCCAAGTTCTTGGAGTCTTTCACCCAATCCCACCATACTTGGGATTCCCCCTCCAACTGGAATGTAGCTAGAGTTATCCTGGTTGCGTCAGAGGTGATCTCCATTGCCCTCAAGATCTTGTCAACCTGCCGGAACCAATGATCAGCTACCATCGGGTCCGGCCCTCCCATAAAGATCGACGATTGATGTGCCTTGAACTTCTGAAGATGACTGGAGCCTCCTTGGCCCCCACTTGTACCCGTCTGTGCAATAGTAGCGGCCGTAGCACTAGCTTGTGCAATGGTAGCCGCCGCTGCACCAATAGCCTCCATGAAGGCTTGTTGGTCAAAGGCCGGTGGTGGTTGGTTGTTATTCTGCCTACCACCTCTGCCTCGGCCGCGTCCTCTTCCCCTTCCTCTATTTTCCATCTACACACATGTCAAATAGAAATATAGCATTTACTTAGTATTCCAAGATAGAAGTCAAGTATTAAAACTTGGAGATTTTCCTCCTTGTTTCACTAGTAGTGCGTGTGCCACCTACTAGTAGACATTTACACATAAAACTATACCATTCATTCCTTTTTTTTTTTCATGTGTCTTTTACCATGCATGTCATTCACATAATCACTTAGCAAATAATCATGTTTCACATAACACGTTGCACAAAACATATAACAATTTAAGCACATAAAATGAGATGCACAATGCATGCAATGGTCTAGTCCCAATGCCCAACAAGCCTTAGGTAAATCGTATAACCTAGGCTCTGATACCAAGCTGTGACACCCCAAATTCATGGGGTCCGTTAATTTCCCATCAACTCATGGAATGCCCGTGGATACCGTATAACTCGATATCGCACCGTTGTGTCCCATTTACCAGGATCCATAATTTAACGAAATCCGGGCAGAGTCTCCTTTGTACGGGAAGCTCTACCCCAAAACACAATCTGTGCAATCAACATTTACATGACCCATCCGAGGTCCAATATAATACCATAACCACACAGGGTCCATTTTATACATAAAACTTGACCACACCGGGTCCAATCATCATATTTATATCAAAATATGCAAGGTTATATTAAAACAGTCCATATATACTCTATTACAATTCCTTTACACATTACATGCCAAAATTTAATTACAAATCTACTTTTACAAAAAAAAATGGATTGGAAGCCACAAGTCGACTTTTCTTCAACCATGTGACCCGGATTGTGAGCCGTCCATTGGTGCATGACCCACACCTGAAATGTTTCCCGTATAGGGTGAGCCAATGCCCAGTAGAATAATCCCTACAGAGGCTACTCATCACCTAAAATGCATATGCAATGTATAAATGCAACATTTCACAACAAGTATTCCCTCCAACAATAACATATAATACAATGTTGGAAAATCATGATGTCATGCCAAGTAATGAGATGAAACTCACCCATGCATGCTATCCCGAGCCCACACCGACTCCCACAACACAATGCGACACTTACGTGTAAAACAAACGTCTTTGATGAAACACATCCAAAGATCATTTTGAAATCAACCATATGTCATAAAACTAATTCATTCTTGGATGTTTCCCATCAAATGAATAATTTATATATCAAAATCATGTGCCTTTATGGGGTATCGGATTCAGGAATCGCACCTCCGGCTCCGTACGCCGTTACACTTTTCTGGAATTTCACCGCCGGTAAGTGTATGAACCAAGTGGTCGGGTTTTTCACCCGAGGGAGTGTCTAGCCCTACTTGCTATACCCGACACAAGTTTTCTTATGCATGTCACCGTGCGACTCCGTAGGACATTCCATCCCACTTTCCCGAGCCTACCATCAAGAACCAATGTTGGTGTTGATCACCCCATGCAACCCTACACCCACACTCATGCATGTAGCCCATGAATGTGATGTTAATTCCATGTCCATATTGCAATGCATGCCAAATGACAATTTTTAAATATCATTGTATACCATGACAATTAATATCATTTGCATATAATCACATAACCATTTCAAGTTCAATATATCCAAGAGCATATATCAACACTCCATCAACATGATAACACATAATACATGCTAATATTACATTTCATTCACAAGGCATAATATAAAACACAAAGCATGCCCACATGATCCCAATTTTCAAGGGATTACATAAATACTTCCATATACCAAAATCAAGCCAAGATTTTATATGGATCATTCAAACAAAATAAAAATCAGAATATATGATTTTTATATAACCAATTATCTAAACATTCAAGAAATCACAAACTAGCACTTTCTAACTGTCAATTCACACTAGAATTGATCCTACCCATGTTCATAGCACCAATCATAATGAAAAAATATTAGAAATACCCAAAACAGCGCACATGAACCCTATGGACACCTTAGGTTAGAAATAGGTCCGAGTAGGAGGAACCCTACCTCTTGAAGCGTAAAGAATTTGTAGGAAGCCTCAAGAACAAGATTGAAGTCCAAAGCTTAGATTTCTCCAAAATCCTCCCTTTGAATCTTCGGTGAAAATCTTTGTTTTTGGTACCCACGCGTAGCTCTCGTCGCGTAGATCGACTTTAATTCTTNCACACGTAGCTCTCATCGCGTAGATCGACTTTAATTCTTGGCCCGACGATTTCTGACCAACGGAACTCCGAAAATCGGCGAAAGAAAGTTTGAAGAATTATATTTTTCTCTTCTTTGCTCTTGGGTCTGATCCAGCCGGCCAAATGAAGATAAAATATCTGATTTTTTAGATATTTGCCCACTTTTATACTTTCTAAACACTTGACCCTCGTCGCGCCAAAGTGTCGTCCTTTGTCCGGGTCCGTTTTCACCCCGAAACGATTAAATTTCGTACCGATTTAAATTCAAAATATTTTATATGAATTTTATTTAAAATATTTTTCAAATTTTAAAATTTTTATAAAAATTTCGTTTTTAGAGGTCATCGAACACCCATCACCTCAAAAAACGTGAAAAATCTGACTATCTCAGAATTCGACGAAATTTGTCTGGGTAACTAGATTTCGTGAGACGAATCCAACGGTGAGGTCCGTTTCATCATCCGAGGTCTATAAAAATACCAGTTTTTTTTTTTNCCATCACCTCAAAAAACGTGAAAAATCTGACTATCTCAGAATTCGACGAAATTTGTCTGGGTAACTAGATTTCGTGAGACGAATCCAACGGTGAGGTCCGTTTCATCATCCGAGGTCTATAAAAATACCAATTTTTTTTAACCAACACTATAATGGCAAATTACCATTTTGTCATTTGTTTTCAGAAAAAGTTAAAATTTTTCCCGAGTTTCACAGAAAAATTATTTCACAAAAATTTCTGCAAATACAATAATCAGAACTAAAACAAAGTATCTCTAAGCCTCCACTTTAGGATCCTCATACTGACCCTTTCTAGCCTCAAGATCAACCTGCTCATCTAGCTCAGCATCCTCCTCGTTACCAAAATCTATAATGTGTTGTAGGGGTGAGAAAAATCCTGTAAAAAATTCCTCTCAAATCCCAACAAAGTTTTAAAACAAAAAAAAAAAAGGAAAGCCTCTTTTGAAAAATAGCATATATACCGTTTTGAAAGTAAATCAATGGCAGTTATAGCAATCTCAAGTGTACGAAAATACAATAAATCTATGAAAGGAATAAACATGTTATAATTAAAACAATCAATTAATAACTCAGTGGCATCATCTCATATTCTCATGTATGTTGGTTGTTTCTCATGAATCTATCCACCTCATTCACTCATCACAACCACGCAATCTTAATCATTCCCTGCAAAGCCAAATCACAAACCACTTTAAGAAGGGTATATATCGTCTCCCACAGCATTGGCAAATCTTTCACAATAAAGGTATATCATTCCTCAGCCCCGAACTTACGTGAATAATAGTGGTTGTTCTCACAAACAATAATTCACTACAAGTGTTAGACAACCATCTCACCCTCACTGGAATAGACTAACATCTAACACTCTACGGCAGCTCTTGAGGACAATTCAAGTCAGTCACAACAAATTATACAAGAGATGAAACCACAACTTTCTCAACAATCACAATTTTCATTACTAATTCAAGTATCACAATTTCACAACTCTCAATATACTACAATAATAAAGAATTAAAATATGGAAGAGATCATCTCAAGAAAACATTCATAATTTTGATATCAAAATTTTAGGGTTTAGCCAAAAATCATAATTTCTTGGAACAAAAACAAGTATTAGATAAAAAAAATTATTTAATCAAGAATAGGAATTTAGAAATCAAGAATCCATATGAATTTCACAATAGAACATGTATTTTGGAAAAATTAGGGTTTTGGAAATTCAAGAATAAGTATTCTTTGAACCCAAAAATGTATTTTGTTCGAAACTATGTTCCAATGATAAAGAAACCAACAACTCATATATATCTATCATATAATTATCAATAAGATTGAAAACATAAATAATTATACCATAAGTCTCAATGAAAGAACTCAAGAAGAATCCCCTACCTCAATTTCATAGTTTTGTGTAAAAACCTAACATGTTTGATCCGTTCAAACGTGAAAATAGTTTCTCCTCTTCTTTTTTGCTTTCCAAGAATCTCTAGGGTTAGAACTGATGAAATAGGGCTAGGGAAGACATCATTAGGTATTTATAGTATGAGAAAACAATTCAATCGACGTAAACCTGATACTCAGAATCGCGACCTCACGTTCAAAGTAGAGGCTTGACATTCAAACATTATTTTGGCGTTTGAACGTTACTTGCTCCCAGTACTTTTGCTTTTCCATCTAGTTTCTGTCAGACACAAAAGTACTGGAACTAATTGTTGTTCGAACGGATCCATTAACGTTCGAATGAACTCCCATTTTTAGCTGAACTTCCAATGAAGTTTTGGCCTATTTAAAAATTGATTTGGAAAATTTTCTTGAAATACTCTTTTTGTAGCTCTGGAAGTCCAGTATCTACTATAAAAATTTCAGATCAAACGGACATCTAGGTAAAAAGTTATGGTCCAAATACTATGGCAGTGTCAAATTCTTTCCTACCCGATTTATATCTAAAATGTGTTTTAACTCCGGAATACTTCCTAACTTCTACTACACACCCTATTATCTTGCCTAACATTTTTATTATTACTCTTACAATCTATATAATTCATTCTTACATTATTACATATATGAGCATTTCAAAATAATTACGTTACTATATAAATATAAGAATGTGGGGGTTTACACCTTATTTTCCTTACACATGTCCCTAAAAAAAATGACCGATGAAACCAACATATATTTGAACCAAAAAAGTTGTAACTGGAAAAAGTGGTAACCACCCCAAAAGTTATATCCCAACCCAAAAACTTGTAACCCCCAAAAAGATTGTAAACCAATCCCAAAAATTGTAACATACTCCTAAAGTGTCTGAAACCCAACCCCAAAAATTGTAACATACCCAAAAGGTTGAAACTCAATCCATAAAAGTTGTAACCCACCGCAGAAAAGTTGCAACCCCACCATTAAAGTTGTAACCAACCCCAAAAAGTTAGAACTCCACCCCAAAAGTTGGAACCCCACTTTAAAAGATTGGAACACAATCCCAAAAATTGTTAACTCAACCCCAAACATTGTAATATACTCCAAAAGGTTGAAACTCAATTCATAAAAATTGTAACCCAACTTATAAAAAAGTTGGAACACCAACGTTACCCACCTTGTAGCCATATGACATACCAAATAATTTGATAAATTAAATATTAATTTGGTGTTAATTTGATAAATAAATATTTATTGGATGAATTTAATATTAAATAGTTGATTTTGAATGTTAATTTGATGAATTTTATTAGATGAAATTGAATATTAATTTGTTGAATTGAATTTTATTTTGGTGTTGATTTAATGAATTAAATGTTTATTGGATAAAATTGCATATTACTTTGGTGTTGATTTGATAAATTAAATTTTTTATTGGATAATTTTGGGTGTTAATTTGATGAATTGAATATTAATTGGATGAATTGAATGTCGATTTAGTGTTAATTTGATGAATTGAATGTTAATTTATTGAATTGAATGTTAACTAGGTTAAATTAAATGTTAATTTAATGTAAATTTGATGAATTGAATATTAATTGAATGAAATTGCATGTTACTTTGATTTTGATTTAATAAATAGAATGTTTATTGGATGATTTTGAATGTTAATTAGATTAATTGAGTGTTAATTAAATGAATTTGAATATAAATTGGTTGAATTGAATTTTAATTTGATATTAATTTGATGAATTGAATATTAATTGGATTAGATTGACTGTTAAGTTGATGAATTAAATGTTTATTAGTTGAATTTGAATGTTAATTTAATGAATTAAATGTTTGTTAAATAAAGTTGAATATTGATTTGAAGAATTGAATGTTAATCCGATATAAATTTGATGAATTAAATATTAATTAGATTATCAGTTTGGTTTTGATTTGATAAATTGAATCATTATTGGATGGTTTTAGATGTTAAATGTTTGTCGGGGACAATTTAAACACTAATTAAATATTTTAGAGATTAAATAAAAAAGGTTAATTACACTTTTATCATTAAAGTTATACATATTTGTTTGTTTTATTTTTAAAGTATTAATTTATCAATTTGATTCATAAAATATTCAATTTTGTGTTTAAATATTCTCAGACTAACCTTTAAGATTAAAAATCATCAAATAAAGATTCAATTTATCAAATTAGAATCAAAATAACATGCAATTTAATTCAATTATTATTATATTTATCAAATTTACACCAACTTAACATTTAATTCTTCAAATCAATATTCAATTTCGTTTAATAAACTTTTAATTCTTCAAATTGACATTANTTAATTCTTCAAATCAATATTCAATTTCGTTTAATAAACTTTTAATTCTTCAAATTGACATTAAAATTCAAATAATAAATATTTAATTCATCAACTTAACATTCGATCTGATCCAATTAATATTTAANTAGAAATATGTGTTGGAGATGTTTGAGATGGATTTGGTTGGCTTAGGAATGGATTGAAAATGAAAAATGGACGAAGACAGGCTGTGAACAGTGCACTGACTGCAACTTCAAACCCGATTTAGACCTTGATGCAGTCAATATCTCTCAAAACACAAAAGATAAAAGTTTTAGAGATCTTTCTTATCATTCCAGATCATCTTGAATCATCTCAATCGGAGCTCGGATGAGAGAGTTATGCTGAGATAACAAAACAATGTTGAAATAGTCCAATTAGCTTCGTTTTGCATTTAATGTCTCCATTTGCATCCTAAATCAAAATATAAGAGTAATGAGTACTTTTAGGCTTCAAATAAGTATAAAAGGCTTTAAGAAGCACCCTTTATCACCTTTTGTTTGCAAACATCGCAAAATTTCATTAATAACCGATTCGGATGGGTAAAATAAAAATTTTAGTGTTTCGGGTGTACGTTGACTTGAGTTTTGAGATAAATCATAAAAATAAATGTTTTTAGGTTAAAATAACATTAAAAATGAATTCGGAACGTCGAAAAACCTTGGGGTAGTCATATGGATCAAATTGGAGATTTTTAGTGGCAAAATCATAAATTTGGAGAAACCCAAAACAGTCTGTGAACAGTATTTTTCGGGGCTGCTATGTTTTAAACTCATTTTCATCTCATTTTCTCTCATTTCCTTCACTCTCCTCACACCCCCACACCTCTTGGAACCCTAGAGAGCATTAGAGAGGAAAAAAGGAAGGGAAACAAGAGATTCAATGGTGATTCAAGATCAAATATTCTTGTTCTTCACACCAAAGCTAAGGATTCAAGGTAGGTGTTTTCTCTCATTCACTTACTTTGAGGCTAGGGTATTTATATATGTATGTTTTGACTATCAATGGTATATATATGCTATGGAATCATCATCTCTTAGGCTTTTTGCAAGGATTACATGTTTTGAATAAAGTAGGGTTTAATACCCATAAAATCTCATTTTTAGTTTTAAAACCCTAATTTTTGGAGAGTGATGTATTTCATTCCTAAATGCTTTCTTTATTATGGATTTCGAAACTTTAGTGCTTTGTGTTGGGTAGAAAAATGATGTTATTGTGATCTCATGTATTTTCTTAGTTGGTTGGGAAATTATTACATGATATATTTTGGAGATTTTGGATAGATGCTTGTAAATTGGGATGAATGTTGGAATTTTATGCTTGGTTAGGTTGTTTGTGATGCACATGAGTAAGAGGTTCCTTGTAAGGATGCTCACCCCTTCNAGTCTCAATGAAAGAACTCAAGAAGAATCCCCTACCTCAATTTCATAGTTTTGTGTGAAAACCTAACATGTTTGATCCGTTCCAACGTGAAAATAGTTTCTCCTCTTCTTTTTTGCTTTCCAATNTGAAAGAACTCAAGAAGAATCCCCTACCTCAATTTCATAGTTTTGTGTGAAAACCTAACATGTTTGATCCGTTCAAACGTGAAAATAGTTTCTCCTCTTCTTTTTTGCTTTCCAATAATCTCTAGGGTTAGAACTGATGAAATAGGGCTAGGGAAGACATCATTAGGTATTTATAGTATGAGAAAACAATTCAATCGACGTAAACCTGATACTCAGAATCGCGACCTCACGTTCAAAGTAGAGGCTTGACATTCAAACATTATTTTGGCGTTTGAACGTTACTTGCTCCCAGTACTTTTGCTTTTCCATCTAGTTTCTGTCAGACACAAAAGTACTGGAACTAATTGTTGTTCGAACGGATCCATTCACGTTCGAATGAACTCCCATTTTTAGCTGAACTTCCAATGAAGTTTTGGCCTATTTAAAAATTGATTTAGAAAATTTTCTTGAAATACTCTTTTTGTAGCTCTGGAAGTCCAGTATCTACTATAAAAATTTCAGATCAAACGGACATCTAGGTAAAAAGTTATGGTCCAAATACTATGGCAGTGTCAAATTCTTTCCTACCCGATTTATATCTAAAATGTGTTTTAACTCCGGAATACTTCCTAACTTCTACTACACACCCTATTATCTTGCCTTACATTTTTATTATTACTCTTACAATCTATATAGTTCATTCTTACATTATTACATATATGAGCATTTCAAAATAATTACGTTACTATATAAATATAAGAATGTGGGGGTTTACACCTTATTTTCCTTACACATGTCCCTAAAAAAAAATGACCGGTGAAACCAGCATATATTTGAACCAAAAAAGTTGTAACTGGAAAAAGTGGTAACCACCCCAAAAGTTATATCCCAACCCAAAAACTTGTAACCCCCAAAAAGATTGTAAACCAATCNACATATATTTGAACCAAAAAAGTTGTAACTGGAAAAAGTGGTAACCACCCCAAAAGTTATATCCCAACCCAAAAACTTGTAACCCCCAAAAAGATTGTAAACCAATCCCAAAAATTGTAACATACTCCTAAAGTGTCTGAAACCCAACCCCAAAAATTGTAACATACCCAAAAGGTTGAAACTCAATCCATAAAAGTTGTAACCCACCGCAGAAAAGTTGCAACCCCACCATTAAAGTTGTAACCAACCCCAAAAAGTTAGAACTCCACCCCAAAAGTTGGAACCCCACTTTAAAAGATTGGAACACAATCCCAAAAATTATTAACTCAACCCCAAACATTGTAATATACTCCAAAAGGTTGAAACTCAATTCATAAAAATTGTAATCCAACTTATAAAAAAGTTGGAACACCAACGTTACCCACCTTGTAGCCATATGACATACCAAATAATTTGATAAATTAAATATTAATTTGGTGTTAATTTGATAAATAAATATTTATTGGATGAATTTAATATTAAATAGTTGATTTTGAATGTTAATTTGATGAATTTTATTAGATGAAATTGAATATTAATTTGTTGAATTGAATTTTATTTTGGTGTTGATTTAATGAATTAAATGTTTATTGGATAAAATTGCATATTACTTTGGTGTTGATTTGATAAATTAAATTTTTTATTGGATAATTTTGGGTGTTAATTTGATGAATTGAATATTAATTGGATGAATTGAATGTCGATTTAGTGTTAATTTGATGAATTGAATGTTAATTTATTGAATTGAATGTTAACTAGGTTAAATTAAATGTTAATTTAATGTAAATTTGATGAATTGAATATTAATTGAATGAAATTGCATGTTACTTTGATTTTGATTTAATAAATAGAATGTTTATTGGATGATTTTGAATGTTAATTAGATTAATTGAGTGTTAATTAAATAAATTTGAATATAAATTGGTTGAATTGAATTTTAATTTGATATTAATTTGATGAATTGAATATTAATTGGATTAGATTGACTGTTAAGTTGATGAATTAAATGTTTATTAGTTGAATTTGAATGTTAATTTAATGAATTAAATGTTTGTTAAATAAAGTTGAATNGGATTAGATTGACTGTTAAGTTGATGAATTAAATGTTTATTAGTTGAATTTGAATGTTAATTTAATGAATTAAATGTTTGTTAAATAAAGTTGAATATTGATTTGAAGAATTGAATGTTAATCTGATATAAATTTGATGAATTAAATATTAATTGGATTATCAGTTTGGTTTTGATTTGTTAAATTGAATCATTATTGGATAGTTTTAGATGTTAAATGTTTGTCGGGGACAATTTAAACACTAATTAAATATTTTAGAGATTAAATAAAAAAGGTTAATTACACTTTTATCATTAAAGTTATACATATTTGTTTGTTTTATTTTTAAAGTATTAATTTATCAATTTGATTCATAAAATATTCAATTTTGTGTTTAAATATTCTCAGACTAACCTTTAAGATTAAAAATCATCAAATAAAGATTCAATTTATCAAATTAGAATCAAAATAACATGCAATTTAATTCAATTATTATTATATTTATCAAATTTACACCAACTTAACATTTAATTCTTCAAATCAATATTCAATTTCGTTTAATAAACATTTAATTCTTCAAATTGACATTAAAATTCAACTAATAAATATTTAATTCATCAACTTAACATTCGATCTGATCCAATTAATATTTAATTCATCAAATTAACACCTAATTAACGTTCAATGCATCCAATTTATATTCAAATTCATTCAATTAACACTCAATTCATCAAATTAACATCCAAAATCACTAACAAAGATTCCATTTATCAAATCAACACCAAATTAACGTGTACTTTCATCCAATTAATATTCAATTCATCAAATTTACACAAAACTAAAATTTAATTCTTCAAATCAACATTCAATTTTATCTAATAAACATTTAATTTATCAGATTAACATTAAAATTCAACTAATAAACATTTAATTCATCAACTTATGTAACACCCCGCATTTTCTTTTATATATGTATATAGATATATAGTAAATAATTGTGGTAAAAAAATGTTGATATGTGTTGTGATGTGTGTTTGAATTTAGCAGATTGGAAAAATAGAGATTTAAAATGTTAGTGAAAATAATAGTTGAAATTTAGTTTTAATAAGTGAAAATGAAATTTTAGGTTCTAGAACTTGTATTAAATAGGTTTGGTGTAGAAATATGTGTTGGAGAGGTTTGGGATGGATTTGGTTGGCTTAGGAATGGATTGAAAATGAAAAATGGACGAAGACAGACTGTGAACAATACACGTGAACAGTGCACTGGCTGCAACTTCAAACCCGATTTAGACCTTGATGCAGTCAATATCTCTAAAAACACAAAAGATAAAAGTTTTAGAGATCTTTCTTATCATTCCAGATCATTTTGAATCATCTCACTCGGAGCTCGGATGAGAGAGTTATGCTGAGATAACAAAACAATGTTGAAATAGTCCAATTAGCTTCGTTTTGCATTTAATGTCTCCATTTGCATCCTAAATCAAAATATAAGAGTAATGAGTACTTTTAGGCTTCAAATAAGTATAAAAGGCTTTAAGAAGCACCCTTTATCACCTTTTGTTTGCAAACATCGCAAAATTTCATTAATAACCGATTCGGATGGGTAAAATAAAAATTTTAGTGTTTCGGGTGTACGTTGACTTGAGTTTTGAGATAAATCATAAAAATAAATATTTTTAGGTTAAAATAACATTAAAAATGAATTCGGAACGTCGAAAAACCTTGGGGTAGTCATATGGATCAAATTGGAGATTTTTAGTGGCAAAATCATAAATTTGGAGAAACCCAAAACAGTCTGTGAACAGTATTTTTCGGGGCTGCTATGTTTTAAACTCATTTTCATCTCATTTTCTCTCATTTCCTTCACTCTCCTCACACTCCCACACCTCTTGGAACCCTAGAGAGCATTAGAGAGGAAAAAAGGAAGGGAAACAAGAGATTCAATGGTGATTCAAGATCAAATATTCTTGTTCTTCACACCAAAGCTAAGGATTCAAGGTAGGTGTTTTCTCTCATTCACTTACTTTGAGGCTAGGGTATTTATATATGTATGTTTTGGCTATCAATGATATATATATGCTATGGAATCATCATCTCTTAGGTTTTTTGCAAGGATTACATGTTTTGAACAAAGTAGGGTTTAATACCCATAAAATCTCATTTTTAGTTTTAAAACCCTAATTTTTGGAGAGTGATGTATTTCATTCCTAAATGCTTTCTTTATTATGGATTTCGAAACCTTAGTGCTTTGTGTTGGGTAGAAAAATGATGTTATTGTGATCTCATGTATTTTCTTAGTTGATTGGAAAATTATTACATGATATATTTTGGGGATTTTGGATAGATGCTTGTAAATTGAGATGAATGTTGGAATTTTATGCTTGGTTGGGTTGTTTGTGATGCACATGAGTAAGAGGTTCCTTGTAAGGATGCTCACCCCTTCCCAAGAAATTTCCGATAAGGATGCTTGAGAAATAACGTAGTGATTGGTGAGAGGTTCCATGTAAGGATTCTCATTCATTTTCAAGAGGTTCCCGGGAAGGATACTTGAGAATCAAATGTGACCTAAAGGGGGGTAGAGGTTACCACAAATTATGCTACCTACCGAAAGAATTGTTGAGAATTGATTATGGCAATTAATGGTTATTATTTGTATGTAGTGCTCGTTTATTCATTTAAGTAATGTTTTTAAATAAACTTGATATCATTTTTAAATGTCACTGCTTTATTTCAAATTATGTATCTATGTTATGTTAAAATTGAGACTGACCGTTTTAAATGCTTTTCTAAACTTTGTATGGGTTTGGGAGAATTTTTCTAACAGAGCTTCATGCTCACCCACTATCGCTAACATTTGTTAGATTACTCGCTTGAGGAGGAGGACGTAAGGATCAAGGAGCCCGCTACTTGGGAGACTCCACTGGACGGGAGTATGGATCCCGAGGTGGACGCATAGAGCGACCTCCTTTCCTTTTGTACTAGACTAGGATATTCTTTTGGAACATTGTGTAGTCTAGCTTCTTCTGTTTATTCTGCTGCGCTTCTTTAATTAATTTTTGAGATGTAAGAGTCATGACTTGGGCTTATTCTTTTGGATAATGTTGTAAATATTCGTGGATGACAAATGAAGTTTTGTTTCTTATGGGATTATATTAGTGCTCTCATGATATGATTGGTTTTAGAATGTAATCCCACCCAGGGTGTGTTTTGGGGTGTTACAACTTAATATTCAATCTCATTCAATTAACACTCAATTCATAAAAACTAATATCACAAATCATCCAATAAAAATTCAATTTAACGAATCAACAGTAAAGTAACACGCACTCAATTTATCAAATCAACACAAAACAATAAAAAATTTCATTAAATAAATATTTAATTCATCAAATCAATACAAAATTAATATTCAATTTGACAAATTAACATTCAATTTCATCTAATAACATTTATCAAATTCAAATTCAATTATTTAATTCATCAAATTAACATTCAATTTCATCCAATTAATATTCAATTAATCAAATTAACACTAAATTAACATTCAATTCATCCAATTTATGTTCAAATTCATTAAATTAACACTCAATTCATCAAATTCACATTCAAAATCATCTAATAAAAATTTAATTTATCAAATCACCACCAAAGTAATATGAAAATTCATCGAATAAACATTTAATTCATCAATTCAAAGCCCAATTAATAATCAATTCAACAAATTAACAATTCATTTCATCTAATAAAAAGTCAATTAATCAAATTAACAATTAAATTTAACTATTTATTATTAACTTCATAAAATTAAGATTCAATTTTATCTAATTAATATTCAATTCATCAAATTAACATTCAATTTATCAAATCAACACAAAAATTAACCTAACATTCAATTTCAAATTAACTTAACATTCAACACCAAAGTAGTTTGAAAATTCATCGAATAAACATTTAATTCATCAAATCAACACCAAATTAACATTCAATTCAATGAATTAATATTTTATTTTATCTAATAAAAATTTAATTCATCAAATTAACATTTAAATTCAATTATTTAATATTAAATTCGTCAAATTAAAATCAATTTAATTTTCAATCTATCAAATTAATATCAAATTAACATTCAAGTCATCCAATTAATATTTGATTAATCAAATTAACACAAAATTAATATTTTATTCATCCAATTTATATTAGAATTCATCGAATTAACACTCAATTTATCAAATTAACATCCAATAAAATTTTAATTTATCAAATCAACACCAAAGTAATATAAAAATTCATTGAATGAGCATTTAATTCATCAAATCAATACCAAATTAACATTCAATTTCATATAATAAAATTTTAATTCAACTATTGAACATTAAATTCGTCAAATTAACATTCAATTTTATCTAATTAATATTCAATCTATCAAATTACATAAAATTAACATTCAATTTATTAAATTAACACAAAATTAATATTTTATTCATAAAATTCACGTTCAATTTTATGTAATAAACATTTAATTCATCAAATTAACCTAACATTCAATTTCATCAAATAAATATTTAATTCATCAAATTAATATTAAATAAAAAAATTGAATATTTTTGGATGAAAATAACAAAATTTGATAGTTAAATGATAAAAGTGTGATTAATAAATGATGCCAACTGACCGTCCATAAGCACTAGTGATCCATCCTAATTAAAAGGGTTAATATTATATTCTTATCCTCCAACTATCACACAATTCCTCCACTATAATCCAAAAATATTAAGTATTTTTAAATAGTTCCATTTTTAAGGACCAAGTCAATTAAATTTTTATGGGACTATAATTATTAACCTCTACAATTGTTGTAATTAACTATTGTTGAATGTTGTAATATTTATATTTTTATGGTTGGTCCTAATGTTTTGGGGTTTTTTTTACTAAAACTAAAAATTGATAAAAGTTAGAAGATAAAAGTGTTATTAATAACAAATAAATAAATTAGGACAAACCGTATTACTTCGCGATCGCTCATAATGCGATAAGAAAAAGTTGTAAACAATTAGGAAAAATTTGTAATGAATAAAAATAAATAAATAAATTACAACCGATCGTACTACTTCCCACTCGTAATTTTGTAAGCAAAAAGTTGAAAGGAATAAGGAAAAAGTTGTAAGGAATAAAAAATAAATAAATTATGACCCGGTAAATACAATTTTATTCTTCAACTTTCTCAAAAAATATTAATTAAAATACAAAAATTTTCAATTATAAAATTATTAAAATTTTATAGGATTAATTATTTGGATTGGGTTCCAATTTTTTTATATATGACAACTTTTTTGGGTTAACTTTCAACTTGTTTAGTAGCAGTTTTAACCTTTGGGGTTTAGCTTCCAACTTTTCAGAATTGGTTTAGAGACTCTAATTTTTTGAGTTGAATTCCATCTTTTTTGTTAGGGGTTTAACTTTTATGATGAATACATTTTGGGAGTAGGTTCCTGTAAACCCCCACACTCTTATCTTTATATAGCAAGTAATTATTTTTGAAATGTTAATATAGGTGATGAGGTATGCATGAACCCTATAGATTGTAATAGTAGGAATAAATACTAGGGAGACAAATTGATTGTGAAATTTAATTTTTAGAGGTGTTTAAGGTTGATAAGGGTAACTAAGTAAAAATATTAATTTTTTAAGTCAAAATGATATTATCATTGAACTTGGGAGATCCAAAAAATTTGGAATAGCCGTTTAACACATATAGCGGTTTGGAAGAATAAAATAGTAATTTTAGTGTTTCGAGTGTAAATTTATTTTAGTTTTGAGATAAATTATAAAACTAAATGTTTTTAGATTAAAATAACATAAAAAATGAATCCGGAACGTCGAAAAACCTTAGGGTAGTCATATGGATCAAATTGTAGATTTTTAGTGGCAAAATCATAATTTTGGAGAAAACTCAAAAATCAACATGTGAACAGTAACTTTTGGGGACTGTTGTGTTTAAAACACAGATATCAATGAACATATAATTAACAAAATTTCTCATAATATTATATATTAATAAGCATATATCAATATTTTATTTTTAACAATAATTCACAAGCATGTTATTACATAACATATTCTAACAACAAACTTAATTCCCAAGACATAAATAAACATATATAACGTGCCCACATAACATCCAATTTTATGGATCACACAAGTAATTACCACATACCAATTCTAACCTAGGAATCCAATTGAAATTAGGTCAATTTCCCATACTCAATTCACCAAATCATTTAAGTCCATCAATTCTACATCCATAGTCAAGTGATATATATCTATATCAATTTTCCCATTACATAAAATACCCTAGGTTGTAAAATAAACCCAAATATGGGAAACCCTACCTCTTGAAACGTAAACCAACGGTAAACCCTTCAAGAGTATCCCCCAAGTCGAAAAATCTTGATTTTCCAAAATCTCGCCCTTGGAATCTTCGGTGAAACCCGTTGTTTTTTGTATAGACATGTAGCCCTCAACGAGAGGAGCAACTTTAATTCTTGCCCCCCGTGTGAATTTGAGCTCCGTAGCTTCCTAGATCATAGAGAGAAGATGGAGGAACTCTCTCTTTTCCCTCTATTCTCTATTGGTAACGGCTAAGTGTGTGTGGGGGGGGGGGGGGAAATT
>CAUOFW020001214.1:84730-106092 GCA_963454935.2 Ilex paraguariensis | reverse complement strand
GAATTCGATGAAATTTGACAAGATAACTAGATTTTGCGAGACGAATCCAACGATGAGGTTCGTTTTTCATCTGAGATCTAGAAAAATTTAAGTTTTCAACCCATACTGTAGCGACAATTTATCGTTTTGCTCTTTTTGTATAAAGTTTAAATTTACCAGGTTTTACAACTAATGTCTGGCTTACCGTCTCCTTCACATATGTTAGATCATTGGGGTATATATGAAAACTCTTGATTGAGTTATTTATGAAAATTATTTATTAAATATTATAATAATTAACGAAAGTTTTATATAGAAGTTATATATTATGATAGTTATATATGGAAGTTTGATGTACAAATAAATCGTTAGTCTATTAAGTTAAAATAAAATTTTGAATTTCCTTAACAATTCAAAATTTTCTTAACATTAGTGTTACTATAGTGACTCTAATTTTACTAAAGTGACACGAATGTTACTATAGTGATACGAATGAGATTATTTTCCTTAAATTACTCAATACTCAAAATAAAGAATTCCACCATTTCAAATAATAACACAAACNTTACTATAGTGATACGAATGAGATTATTTTCCTTAAATTACTCAATACTCAAAATAAAGAATTCCACCATTTCAAATAATAACACAAACTCAACTCTAATTTTCACTTACACTACCAATTGCAAACCCTTAGACATATATTATGTAAAATACATATTTAATTTTCACAGTAACATCAAATATTTGTACTCAATAACACATTGACTTTTATAAAATACAAGGCAATAGGGTTTTTATAGTAAAATCAATTTTCGAAAGATCATAGTGAAAATACGATCCACAAATTGAAAATTTACAAAATTTTTAGTAGTAACACACTGTTCACAATTGAATTAGGACACTCAACACCAATCAAGAACATCAAGACATTGAAATTTTGAAATCCATATTCTAGTTATCAAACAGTAACATAATCTATTTCACTAATGTTAAGGANACCAATCAAGAACATCAAGACATTGAAATTTTGAAATCCATATTCTAGTTATCAAACAGTAACATAATCTATTTCACTAATGTTAAGGAAATTTTGTGAAATGATTTTAACTTAATAGACTAACGATCTATTCGTACACCAAACTACCATATATAACTATCAGAATATATAACTTCAATATAAAAATTTCGTTAATTATCATAATATTTAATAAATGGTTTTCATATGTAACTCAGTCCAAATTTTCATATATACTTCAATGATCTAATCTATGTGACCCATAACTGGACAAAACTAATACCGTTAAGGGTAATTTTGAGATTTAAAAAAATAAGTGGACTTAAGTACCTACATATAAGTTTAAACATGGACTTACCCCCAAATAAATTTCATTCCAAGACTCAAGTCATTATAAGTCTATCTAAGGGGACTCAACTTCAATTTTTACTATTAACTTTTAGGGTTGAGTTATAATTTTTGGAATTGGTTACCACTGTTGGGGTGAATTCTAATTTTTTTGGGTGGGGTCTAACTTTTTTGGATTAAATTCCAATTTTTTTGTCATCATTCCAACTTTTATGAATGATTANTGGGGTGAATTCTAATTTTTTTGGGTGGGGTCTAACTTTTTTGGATTAAATTCCAATTTTTTTGTCATCATTCCAACTTTTATGAATGATTAGGTTACAACTTTTTCGGTGAATTCCAACTTTTGTGGGATAGGGTTCAACTTTTTTCGGTTGAGTTCAAACTTTTTAGATGGATTCCATCTTTTGTGGGATGGGGTCCAACTTTTTGGGGCGGATTTTAACTTTTTTGGGATAAATTTCAAATTTTATAGATTGAGTTACAACTTTTTCGGTCAGTTTCCAACTTTTGGGTTGTGTCGCTTACAACCTTTTGGGATTGTTTCTTACCTTTTGGGGTAGTAGAGTTATTAACTTTTAGGGTGATGTTACAATTTTTGGGGTTGATTACCACTGTTGGGGTGGATTCTAACTTTTTTAGGTGGGGTTCTAATTTTTTTGGCAAGGTTCTAAATTTTATGAATGATTAGGTTACAAATTTTCAGATGGATTTCAACTTTTGTAAGATGGGTTCCAATTTTTTTGGGTAGTTTTTAACTTTTTTGGGTGGGGTTTATCTTTTTTGGGTTAGATTCTAATTTTTTTTGACTGGAGTTCCAACTTTGATAAATGATTAGCAATGCATAACGTGCGTTGCATATAAATAAATTTAAATAATATTTATTTATACAAAAATATGAATTATATGTGTAATTAAATTAAATAATAAATTATTTATCGAATAATTAATTCTTATTTTAATTATTGTTAAATTTAATTATTAATTTATTTTATAAGTTTTTTGTATATCTAATCTATCATTTATTTAGATATCTCTCTGACCCTTTTAGATATTTTCACATCTAATTATATATATAATTATTAAATTTTATTTTTTTAAATATATTTATTAGATTGTTTATAATATTATTATATTATTGTATACCAAAAAGTAAAATATAACATATATTTGGCTATTGAATTCAATCTGATTATTACATGTGTATACTAATTTAATATATATTAAACTTTACTTCATATAGATATAAAAAATTGTATGTAATTATACTATTAATAAATGAGTTCAGTAGAATTTATAAATCCTTATAAAAAAGTCCAAAACAAGTTGATAGTCAAATAGGAATAAAAAAATAAAAATGAGATGAAATTATAAAAATGGTATAATTAATTATTTACAATAATTAATGATAAAATAAGAAATCAAATTNTAGCATCGAAGTATTATTGTCTTTCGAAGGGGGAAGAAACAAACGCATACTCTTGGGATCTTAAATAATAGATTAAAAATAAACTGTTCAGACAGTCTCAAGCCCAAATAATCCGACTTTATCATGAGAAATAAACATGGTTATTGTACCAAGATAATCGGAAGAATCAAAATTTTCACTTTACCCCTTTAAAAATTAGATTTTTCATTTTAGACCCGACGTGATCTTGTTAGCTTTCGTTTCTCATTTCATTAAAAATTATTCCATTGATATTGACGGAATAAACAATAAAAGTTAATGAACAGGTCATATTGTAACAATATAATATATTGAGAGTGTAATATAAAAAATTTAATCTTTGAAGATACAAAATAAAAATTCTTGCTCTTGTAAAATCTTGTTAATGAACAGGTCACTATTTAATTTCAAATGACATAATATAATTATAAATTTAATCATCAAATAGTCAATCATTTTTATATATAAATATACATAGAAATACACCTACACACATTTTTTTTTTTTGACTACTAACAAATTATCTTAACCAATAACTACATTTATTATTGCTTGAGTTTTGACAATATTATACGGACACTTCCTCACATTTTATAAATAACACGGAGACTCTTGAGATTTGAAATTCATTGCATGGAGACCCCCTTTGTCCTCCTTTCGTCAGTGTTGCTAACAGAAATTAATAATTTCATCTTAAAGAACTTTATTATTTTTATAATTGTCCTTTTCCAAATTTAGTACCAAAAAAAATTAAAAATTTAATGAAATCAAATAAAATTTAATTTAGTACCCAAAAAATTGATATAATTTAGTACTCTAAAAAATTGATATAATTTAGTACTCCAAAAAATTGATTAAATGAATTTCAATATTTATTTGATAACAAAAAAAATTAATTTGATGATAATTCAACAAAGTTAAATATAAATTGGACAAAATTAAATGTCAATTTTTGATAAAATTATAGGATTATTTCATGTTGAATATTATTTGGTATTTATAGTCAATGTGCTATTTTTTATTTACATTAAATGTTATTTACAAATTAAGAAGCAAGTTGCAAAATATATGCCGTCAGATATGTGTAAAAATTTTGAATTAGTTTCATGGAATAAATAATTTAATAATTAATGTTTAATTAACAAAAGGGTAAAAATCACAGATATCCCCTGCGTTTTTGATAATATTACACGGATACCTCTTGATATTTTATAAATAACACGGAGACCCCTAAGATTTGAAATTTATTGCACGAAGATCCCCTATGTCTCCCTTTCGTCAATGTTGCTAACTAAAATTGATAATTTCAACGCAAAAAATTTTATTATTTTTACAATTGTCTTTCTCCAAATTTAGTACCAAAAAAATTAAAAATTTAATAAAATCAAATAAAATTTAATTTAGTACTCAAAAAATTGATATAATTTAGTACTCCAAAAAGTTGATTAAAAGATTTTTAATATTAATTTGATAAAACTAAAAATTAATTTGATATTAAGTCAACAAAGTTGAATATAAACTTGACAAAATTAAATGTCAATTTTTGATAAAATTATATATTAATCTACAATTTAAGGTTCATTTCATATTGAATATTATTTGGTGTTTATGGTCAATGTGCTATTTTTTTTATTTACATTAAATGTTATTTATAAATTAAGAAGTAAGTGACAAAATACATATCGTCAGATATATAAAAGCTTTGAATTAGTTTTATGGAATAAATAATTGCATAATATTTAGTTTTATCTGTTTTATAGAATAAATAATAACAAAAATAACACAGAGAAAAAAACAAGATAATAATATGGGAGAGAGAGTTATATGAGAGATAAAAGTCTTAGAGTTATAAAAAGAATGAAAATCCAATTAGAACCATCAGATCAAAACGATATGAGTCGCGAAAAACTCAACACAAACAATGTAGTTATTTTATTATATAGAATATCAAAAATTCCCGGTCTTCATGGGTCTCATTAAAACTGGTGAGAATCCAAGTCTTGATTTTAATTTATAGGGGTTAGTGTGCATCGAGCATGTAGAATTTTGTAGACAAAAAATAAATAAATAAATAAAAAGAGTAATGTTATTGGGAACTAAAAAAGTGATATAATTTGCAAACATAATGAAGAGTCAAGAAATGGAGTCTCAATGAAAAAGTTTAAGAGTTTAATAATGCTACGAAAATTTAAAAAATTAACCTAATTTGCTGACTTAATAATGTAGTAGTTTCGTGGTCCACTAGTGGTGTTGAGATTGTAACTCGGACTTCTTCATTGGGATTTCATCACTTGACATATTATTACTATATCAACAAATTAGGTCAATGTTNTTCTTCATTGGGATTTCATCACTTGACATATTATTACTATATCAACAAATTAGGTCAATGTTTTTATTTCTCAATAGCATTATTTCCACGAGTTAGTCATAATAAAACAATTGAACCATATCACTGTCACATCATTAAGTCAATAAATTAAATCAAATTTTTAAGTCTCAATAGTATTTACTTGAAAAAAAAAAATAGTAACTTAGATCAGGTCACAGAATGGAAATTTGTTTGCAGGGTAAGTGTCCATGGTCCAAAAAAGCCTAAACACAATGAAAGAAATTCCACTTTTTTTGGTCAAACTGGATACAGATTTGCAGTTAAAGGTTTTTCTTTAGCTCTAAATCTTCTTAAAGGGGTGGCACGGATGGTTGAAGCACAGCGAAGATAGAATGATATAGAGGGGCGGCTTGGGTATTGTTCATGGTTGAAGGATAGGGTTTTTTGAAAACTTGATTAATGAGATGGGGAAAGATAATTGGGAAGTGGGAAAAAAGTGGCAATAGGGATAATAGGCTTTATTGTAGGTTTTCTGCGGGCGAAAGCGTACCTTCCCACTTAGTACACATTGAGAAACCTCAATCTACCAGTCAAATTTTATACCATTTTGCAATTAACTGGTTTTCTAGTGCTACTTGTTGCAATTTCCAATTCAAATCAATTTGGCATCCAAACTGAGCAATAAAGAATGGAAAATAAAAAACTATTCATACATACAAAGAATCTTTGTGCAATGGTGCCTTTCTGAAAGAGGAAAATCATTCATTGAAAGTAGAATTCGTGGTCAACTGATGGTAAAACTGATTGAGAGATCTAGACACGTAGGAGTCAGCGAACAGGGCTTTGGTAAACAGCAGTATTTCCTTTCCAATTCGTCTGTGTTCAAAAATACGATGGGAGCTCATTTTCTTAAAATTGTAAATTGTGAATTGTGAACTGTGCTAAGTAAAAGAGTGCAATTGATATCCATCTTTCCTTGCTCTTCCTTTTAAATCCCTTTCCCAAAAGGGTTAACGTTAATCACACTGATACTTTTTGAGCTACTTACATATATCAATGCCTACATTGAGACTTCCCTTTCCTCTGAAATGCTGCCATTTCAAATATAAGAAAACTCATGATATACGTTTTCTTTGGGTTCTAATTGGTTGACATCTTTTGTCTAAATGCTAACAATGTAGGAAATAACTGATCAAATTAGATAGCCTTGAATTTATGTTGCCACTGAATAGGTGGAGGGCAGCACTGATTAGGTTTGACCTGCTCAAACATTTCATTTAGTTAATTGCCATGGTAAGACGGGAACAACATAGAGCTCGGTGGTAATGTGCCCATATGGTAAGTAAGACATGGTAATACTTATTATCAGTCAGGGAAAAATGAAATGGCAAAAAAGGAAAGGAAAGAAACAAAGAATTATTGCCTGGGGAATTTATGATGAATTAAGTCTGAGTATGTTTTTTGCCAAATAGATTTAAACCTTAGATTTTTCAAAAGCTGTAATTAGCAAACGTTGCGCATGGATGACCTTTTAACTGATATTATTCACAGAAAAGTGTGTAACAGCGAGGGGATGTAAAACTTGCATTGGAATTCATAAGATCAAAGGAAAGACGAAATGGGACATCAAAAGAAGAGTCCAAATATTGTTAGGGGTTTAGTCCTACTAATTACTGACTCAAGTTCTTGTGGTCTAAGCAATTTCAGCCTGCTGTGGTTTTTTAGTACAAATGGTATTGTTTTGTCAGAGATCTACTCAATTACAATATGAATGGTGAAAATCGAGTAACCAGACATTTTTCTCTCTTNTCAGCCTGCTGTGGTTTTTTAGTACAAATGGTATTGTTTTGTCAGAGACCTACTCAATTACAATATGAATGGTGAAAATCGAGTAACCAGACATTTTTCTCTCTTTCTAATTCACTTAAGAACTTTTCCAGCTTTTACATAGCTACTTAGCATGGCAACCTTAAATTTTGTGGCTTCTGGTGCATTCCTTACTTTCTCATGCTGTAGAATTCCATTTAATTATTTCCCAACTTCTGTGTTTGCACAAGCTTGTTGTCCCTGCAAATCACCACCGCTTGCATCTCAATTTTGACAATTTATTAAATAAAAATGTTTGCATGTTCTCAATTTTTTTTATTCTTCTTAATGTATAAAACAGTATAGGATTACCTTTATAACTTCCGTTTTAAAGTAACTTTGTTGAGGATCTGACAATTTATACCTTTACATTCTTAAGATCGTGTTTGCAGGGACCGTCGCAATGGAAGTTGTGACAGGCAACTCTTTGTTCAGAAAGATGGATGTACAAGGAATTGCTGAAGCAGCAGGGGTGTGTCTGGGAGCCATAACTTGTGCCGCAATGTTTGCTTGGTTCTCCAGTGCTCGCAGCAGAGTAGGCCGAATCTTCACTCTCAGTTGTAACACGTTCATTGATTCATTAATCGAACAAATTGTCGATGGCTTATTTTATGACGGCGAGCCTAGTGACCGGTCTGATGAGATGTGAACAATAAGTGGAATCATGAAAGGGAACAGGGTATCCATATTCCCAAATTTGCTCATTTTGTAGACTGTAATATGTGGATACCCTGCATGTCATTTGTTCTAGATAAGATAATTAGTTTTCTTAGATGCGATACGAACACAGATGTATAAATGCAAGGAGGGAGGATGAAATGGGAATGCCATAAACTTGATAATTCCTCCATGATCCTGTGAAGGACCAAAAGTGCGATAGTCATTTGTAAAATAGGCTAGATGCAATAAAGAGATTTATTGTGAAGGATGCAGTCACTGCTGCTTTTTCTATTGTCTTGTTTTTATGCTGCATTTTAGATTTTTTCCATCTATTTTCTTGTTATTTATTTATTTATTGGTGTTTCGGGAGGAGCCCGGTGGGGTCGGTGGATTATGTTGTATGTTTGGGAAAATTCTGCAAATGGTATTTTTGGCTTGAATAATTCATCCCGTGTAAACCAGATAGTGAAAAGCAGCTGATTNTATTTATTTATTTATTGGTGTTTCGGGAGGAGCCCGGTGGGGTCAATGGATTATGTTGTATGTTTGGGAAAATTCTGCAAATGGTATTTTTGGCTTGAATAATTCATCCCGTGTAAACCAGATAGTGAAAAGCAGCTGATTGTCAGCAGCTTTTATAAATTAGTTAATATACACATTCCTTGTATGTATTATTGATTTTTTGGTTTTTTTTTGTGCATGTAAAATACAAGGAAAGAATCTTCTATTAGCCATAATTGTTAGCTAATGTCGAGTACTTACACAAATTTCATAAAAATATTTCATAAATTTAAGCTTGTAGATAGACCACTAGCTTACCTAAACAACTCATAACAAGAATTCCATTAGACCAACTTAGGCAAAGCTAGTTGTTCCAGAGTTGTCATTTCAGTTACACATCTAGCATATGGACTAAATAATTTCAAGACAAGGTTCGACTAAGTCGCACGAGTTGCATTGAAAATAGGGTCAGGGTTAGCAAGAAGGGCTAAATTATCTCTCGGGTGCAAGACCCGGTGATTTGAATACGCACTCTATTGGTATTGAGTTCATAAAGTGTGTTGGCGTACGCGGAGCTGTTGGTANATGAGTTGCATTGAAAATAGGGTCAGAGTTAGCAAGAATGGCTAAATTATCTCTCGGGTGCAAGACCCGGTGATTTGAATATGCACTCTATTGGTATTGAGTTCATAAAGTGTGTTGGCGTACGCGGAGCTGTTGGTAAAAGTCTACAAATACTCACTCCAAGAAAGATCCGAAATTTATAAATGGTCATAAGATGTGTAACATTAATGATGGGGGCTAAGAATGTCCGGATTTACACACATGACATTGCATGTGTTTATGGGAGTCAGTGGAGGGCTTGAGTTACATTGTATGTGTGAGTCTCACCTCATAATATGGTACGATATTGTGACATTCATTTCTTAAAATTTTANTCACGGGGGCTAAGAATGCCCGGATTTACACACATGACATTGCATGTATTTATGGGAGTCAGTGGAGGGCTTGAGTTATATTACATTGTATGTGTGAGTCTCACCTCATAATATGGTACGATATTGTGACATTCATTTCTTAAAATTTTATACTCTTGAATGGATGTTTGTTTAATTGTCAAATTGCATGTGAACATTTTACATGTATTTGGGTTGAGGAGTAGTCTCTTTAGGAGATACCCTATTAAGCGTTACTCACCCTTTATGGGAACAATATTTTAGGTGCAGAACAAGCGTCGATGGACAACCCTCACATGGGTCCTTAATGAGAAGATGTCAAAATGTGGCTTTAAATTACATTTTGTAAAGCACTTGTGTAGTTTATTTTGAATTATAAATGGTGGTAAGAGAACATATAATGAACTCTTATGGATGGTATTTTGTGTATTCTTAAATGGTANTATATGTGGGTTGAGGAGTAGTCTCTTTAGGAGATACCCTATTAAGCGTTACTCACCCTTTATGGGAACAATATTTTAGGTGCAGGACAAGCGTCGGTGGACAACCCTCACATGGGTCCTTGATGAGAAGATGTCAAAATGTGGCTTTAAATTACATTTTGTAAAGCACTTGTGTAGTTTATTTTGAATTATAAATGGTGATAAGAGAACATATAATGAACTCTTATGGATGGTATTTTGTGTATTCTTAAATGGTATGTGAGTTTGGATGAACTCGGTATGAGATTGGGTGAGTTGAAATTGAAAAAAGAAAGATTTGGGAGAAAATTGGGCCCTCGTACCAGTACCAAGTTGATTAGATACCGGTACCACGATTTCAGTAGGCTCAGGTATCGGTACTAAGGATTAAGGTACTAGTACCTAGTTGTTGAGGGCCAAAGTATCGGTACCACATTTATTGGTACCGGTATTTGGAAAGCAGAATGCTCAGGTATTGGTACCAAGTACACGAGGTACCGGTACCTTTTCCAAAATTTTTAAAAATTTAAAATAACCTTGCCAAGCCTCTAGTTCTTGAGCCCTTTTGTTTAAAGAATGTATTTGATTCAATATTAAGTGTAAATTGATAGGGAGTGGACCTTGTAATGGTCAAGTGATTGATANGCAGAATGCTCAGGTATTGGTACCAAGTACACGAGGTACCGGTACCTCTTCCAAAATTTTTAAAAATTTAAAATAACCTTGCCAAGCCTCTAGTTCTTGAGCCCTTTTGTTTAAAGAATGTATTTGATTCAATATTAAGTGTAAATTGATAGGGAGTGGACCTTGTAATGGTCAAGTGATTGATATGTATACAAGTTATATGTTTGGGAGTGCTCTAGTACAAGGGAGACTCTGCCCAAATTCTATATTGGTTACGATCTCAGTGAAGGGGATGTGATGATGTGGTGTCGGATTAGCAGCATTCACAGGTACTTTTGCGGGTTGATGGGTGATCAACAAGTTGATAAATGACCCCCCAAATTTTGGGACATCACAGCTTGATATCAAAGCCTAAGTTCTCGATTTTATCTAGGGCTTGCGGGGCATGAGTCTAGACCATTGCATGTATTATGCATTACATGTTATGTGCTTTAAATGCTACATGTTATGTGCTATGTCAATCATATGCATGATTAAATGTGTATGAAAATAAAACTCTAGGATTAGAAAACATAACCTTAGGGGTCAAAAAAGAAAGAACGAGAAGGTTTATGGTATGAGTGTCTACTAGTGGGTGGGACACATCTTACTAGTGAGACAAGGAGAGAAAATTCTTAATGTTTTGACTTTGATACTTACTTCGAGATACTAAGTTAGTGTTTTATTGCTATCTTACGTGTTTGTAGATGGCAAATAGAGGAAGAGGATATCGAAACAATCGAGGGGGTGGGTGGAACAACAACCAACCGCCATTGGTCTTTGACCAACAAGCCTTCATGGAGGCTATAGGCACAATGGTGGCTATCTTTGCACAAGCTAGTGTTAACGTGGGCCAAGGGGGCTCGAGTAACCTCCAAAAGTTTAACACACATAAGCCACCTACTTTCATAGGAGGGACGAATTCGTTGGTGGCCTACCATTGGTTCCAACAAGTTGATAAGATCTTAGAGACTATAAAGATCACGTCCGATACCACTAAGATAAGGTTAGCTGCGTTCTAGCTTGAGGGGGAGGCCCATCTATGGTGGGATTGAGCAAAAGGCCTTGAAGAATCTAGAGGTAATGATACAGGGAGAGTTTTGGGAGCTCTTCATGGGCAAGTATTTTTCATCGGTTGTTCGACAAGCGAAAGCCCAAGAATTCTTGGATTTAAAGCAAATGAATATGACAGTAATGATATACGTGACTAAGTTCACTGAGCTAGTCCGTTTCGTTGATGATTATGTGGCCACAGACTTGGCTAGAGTGAGGAGGTTTGAGAATGGGTTGAAGTTGTCCATCTGGGGAAAGATTGTGGGCGACCGCCTACAAGACTTGGACTTAATGGTCGAGACGGACATGACGAGAAGGAAGTGGAAGATGCCAAGAGCATTCGGGAGGCGGGTGCATAAGATAAGAAGGAGGGTCAATCCTTTTCTTCTAGATCGGGGAAGAAACAGAAGACTTATATGCCACAAGGATATCAAGGACAGGGCCACAGCTATCAAGGCCAAGGCCAAGGTTAATCCTCCCAGGGTGGGAGAAACTTTAGGGCTTTATATTAGGCTGGTCAGAGGACTTGTTTCATATGCCACCAACGGGGCCACATGAAGCAGGATTGTCTTAAGAGGCAGGGATTCCAGAGTTTTGGGGCATCTTAGTCTCAATCATTGGTGGGGCATCCACATACTTATTTCATTCCTCCCTATCCCACCATGGGCAAGGGAAGTTAGTTCCAATTTTAGTGTGCTGCACATGTCCCAACTACTTCACGAGCGAGGACTCCACAAACAAGTCAGATGGGCAGAGCTTATAGGACGGGACTTCGGGGACCCAGGGGTGGGTGATATAGGGTACATTCTTACTCTCTCGCTTGTGGGTAAGGGTATTATTTGATTCTAGTGCATCATATTCATTTATTTATGTATCATGTGTAAGGGATTTGGGCTTAGAGGTTGAGACCTTAGAAGAGCTATTGCATGTGAGTTCTCCTTTGGGAGCTAGGGAATGCATTGATCAGATATGTCAGGGTTGTGAGTTAGAGATTTCGGGGATTCTACTGCTTGATCATTTTTCCTAATCTCCAAACATGAACCCGGATTGTGTATATATGGCTTATACGAGTTGGTGAGTGTCACTCTCCCTCGGGTTCAAAAGCTAGAAATGGGGAAAATCGTGTGGATGAACAAAAACGTGTGTGTGTGTGTGTAAAAGTGCTCCCCAAGCGTAGAGAGACTTCAAATGTCTTGTTTTACTTGGAATGGGTATTTCAAGGTTGTCTCCTTAGGGAAGGAAAGGTCAAATGCTTTTGAAGGGTGATTTGTAAAGAAATGAAAATTAAAAAATCTTATGAGTTGTGTTTTGAGAACTATGCAAGAAAGCAAGGTTGACTAATCCATAGAGGTCATTCCAATAGGAATGTCAAATCGATTCAATTCATTCAACCAATGGTGTCTTGTTGTTTGATTGATTCATAGGAAGTGAGGAACTAATGTGGTTGTGTTGGACAAAAGCATACCCCGTGACAAGTCCATATTGTATCAAGAGCCCACAACCATGTTCACACTCAACTTAGTCAAACCAAACACTTTACACTACAAGGATGAATGAAGGAGAGTCGATTTTACATACCCAAGAGAAAATTTTCCTTGGATTAGCCAACTAAAGTTTAGCTACTCATAGTAAAGGCAAAAAAAAAAACATAATGTAAAGAAATATGGTAGTGAAATGAAACATGAAACTTGTATTGATGCAAGAAAAGTTTTAAACTATAAGAGTAAAAACATTCATACCCAAAATACAAAGCTTGAAGAGAAAAATACCCAAATGTAGAAAATGCAAATGTAAGAACACTTAGCTAAGCTTGATTAAAACTTGAGTAAAAGAGTTTAGAGTAAAAGAGAGAAATATTACAAGTAGAAAAAAGCTTACTACAATGAAAATGGTGAAGAAAATGTAAAAACCCAACTTTCTCTCTCTAAAACTTCATTTTCAACCTTGGAGCTTCTATTGGATCAAAAAAAAAAAAAACACCTTGGACCTTTTCTCTCTAAAAGCATGTAAAAACTGAATAATGGTGTAAGACCCTCAAAATTCATCCATACTCTCTCCCTTGGCATATGTGAACTGAATTGGAATGATTGGATAGATGTTGGACACTTCCACAAGTAAGTTCAGTCCAAGCATGGTCTTCCCATGCTTCACCAACTTCCTCTCTTCTCTCTTTTGCTTCTCCCCTCTCTCTTACTTCAAATTTGACTTTAGGGGTTAGGAGAGCATCACGGGGTGTCAAACATGTCAGGGTATGGCTTAGAGGACAAGAGGTGGGCCCCCCCAGAGTTGGTGGAGTCGTGTGAGCAAGTGTCTGGCAGATCTGGGCAAAGCCTACCAGTAGAACGTAAGAATACTTAACGGTAGGTTTTTTGCAGTAAGATTTTCCACCGGTAGGTTTTTGCCTGACAGAGGTAGAAGATTTCCAGTAGCATTTTCTAGCGGTAGGTTTTGAATCTTCTATTGATAGGTTTTGAATGACTTCTACCGGTAGGTTTTGGTTGTCTTCTACCGATAGGTTTTGTCTTGCTTTGGAATTTTCTTGGTTCCTCGAGGTCCCAAGTCATCTGTTAAGTGATCCCTTCTTTCCCCATTGACTTTGAGCACTTGGTGGGAGGCTTTATACACAACCTTACCTACTCTTTATCTACAATCACACGAATCTCCATTAATTGTGAATTTGAAACATTTTCCCCAATTTTTACCATAAAACAAGTAAAACGCATGCAACAGAGATTCATGATGTGCAATATTCTATAGTCATCATCTACTCACCGTAGACCTTAGGGTCATGGACATGCCAGAGTTTGATGTCATCCTTTAGATGGATTGATTGGCGGCACACCGAGTCGTCATTGATTGTGATAAGAAGAGGGTCACTGCTTATACATTGGAGGGTGTTTGTTTCAAGTTGCAGGAGAAAAAATATGATGTTTTGCCCCAAGCCGTGTATGACTCTTATTGGCATGGGTAGTTGATCAGTTGGCTTGTAAGCCTTACACTTGAGGACGAGGTGAGACAGTAGTTGAGTCTACATCGGGTGGTCTATGAGTATGCAGACATTTTTTTTGGACGAGTTACCGGGATTACCTTCATAATGGGATAGAGACTTTACCATTGAGTTACAACCCGGTGCATTTTTTATTTCTATGACGCCTCATAGAATGACACTAGTAGAATTGGAAGAACTCCAGGTCCAGTTGCAAGAATTTGTGGACAAGGGTTTCATTAGACCAAGTACCTCACCTTGGGGGGGGGGGGGGCTCCGGTAGTGTTTGCCAAGAAGAAAGACAAGACCCTTAAACTTTGTATAGACTATCGGTAGTTGAATTGGGTGAGCATCAAGAATAGGTACCCATTATCGAGGATTGGTGATTTGTTTGATCAACTAAGAGGGGCACGGGTCTACTCCAAGATAGATTTGTGCACAGGGTACCATCAGTTAAGGATTAGGGAGACAAATATCCCTAAGATGGCGTTTAGAACTCGATATAGGCATTTCGAGTTCATAGTTATGCCATTCAGATTGACGAATGCCCCGGTGGCATTCATGGATCTTATGCATAGGGTGTTCCAACCCTATATTGATCAGTTTTGATAACTTCCTCATTTACTCCAATTTGGAGGAGGACATGAGGGTCACTTGAGGGTTGTTCTTTAGAACTTGAGAGACCACTGGTTGTACGCCAAGTTTAGCAAGTGTGAATTTTGGCTAAAGAAGGTAAACTTTTTGGGACACGTAGTGTTAGCTTCGGGTGTATCCGTGGACCCAGAGAAGGTTGAAGCTGTCATGAGTTGGAAGAGGTCGATGTCAGTCTTTGAGATACGTAGTTTCTTGAGATTGGCAGGGTATTGTTGGAGGTTCATGGAGGACTTCTCCCGACTAGCTTCACCTATGACAAGATTGACTAGGAAAAATGTCAAGTTTCAGTGGGTGACTAGTGTGAGAGGGCATTCTAGGAGTTGAAGAGGAGGCTTACTTCAGCCCCAATTTTGATAGTTCCAGAGAAGGAATAGAGGTACATAGTGTACTATGATGCCTCTAAGGAGGGACGTGAGTGTGTTTTGATGCAGTATGAGAGGGTGATAGCTTATAGTTCACGGTAGCTGAAGAGCCACGAGCATAACTACTCCACTCACGACATGGAATTGGTGGCCATTGTCTTTACCTTGAAGGCATGACACTACTATTTGTATGAAGAATAGTTTGAGGTGTTTTCGGATCACAAGAGTCTGAAGTACATCTTCATATAACGGGACCTCAACATGAGGTAACGCAGGTGCATGGAGTACTTGAAGGATTATGACTTCACTTTGCATTACCATCCCGACAAAGCAACTGTGGTGGTTGTGCACTCAGCTGAAAGTCATGGAGAGTCTTGGCTAGTATGGTTTCTTGAGAGTAGCGGATGCTCCAGACTGTAGGATAGTTTGGGCTACACTACGAGGGTCAGGTTTAGGGCACATTGGGGAGTTTGATGGGTACGCCTTCCCTACTGAGCAGGGTGATCGAGTCTTAGGGGTAAGATATGGAGGCATTATCCATTAGAAACTAGGTACAATAGGGTACAGGTGATGAGGGCTTGGCCATTCACGCATATGGTAGTCTTTGGTTCAGGGGAAGGGTTATGGTTCCCCCGTTTATGGATCTGAGAGAGGAGATCCTCCGAGAGTTTTATTGCTCCCGTTTTGCTGTGCATCTAGGTGGCACGAAGATGTACCATGGTCTTCGCCACCAGTACTATTGTAGTGGGATGAAGAGGCACGTTGGAGACATTGTTAGTTGATGCCTCACTTGTCAATAGGTCAAGGTTGAGTATTAGAGACCAGCAGGGTTACTCCAAGCTTTGGAGGTGGCTGAGTGGAAGTGGGAGCACGTCATTATAGATTTTGTGACACATTTGCCACAAATATCTTGTGGGAATGACGCGGTGTGGGTGATAGTGGATCGGTTTACAAAGTCGGCACATTTTTTGGTTGTGCGGATGACCTTCACATTGGAGGAATTCTTTCGATTGTACATACGGGAGATAGTCTGATTGCATGGGATGCCCGTATTTATTGTATTGAATCGGAATCCTAGGTTCATAATCCATTTTTGGGAGAGTTTTCAGCGGGCTATAGGGATATAGTTGATGATGAGCACAACTTTTCATCCCTAGATGGACGGTTTGTCAAAGAGGACCATCCAAATTTTAGAAGACATGCTACGGGCGTGTGTCTTTGATCTCAAGGATAGTTGGGAGGAGAATTTATCCTTAGTGGAGTTCGCCTACAACAACAATTATCAAGCGAGCATATAGATGGCGCCTTATAAGGCACTTTATGGGAGGCCGTATTGTTCTCCAATTTGTTGGACAGAGGTTGGAGAGAGACCCTCCATAGGTCTAGATTTGATTAGAGACACATCGGAGAAGGTGGATNAGGTCAAGTTTCAGTGGGTGACTAGTGTGAGAGGGCATTCTAGGAGTTGAAGAAGAGGCTTACTTCAGCCCCAATTTTGATAGTTCCAGAGAAGGAATAGAGGTACATAGTGTACTATGATGCCTCTAAGGAGGGACGTGAGTGTGTTTTGATGCAGTATGAGAGGGTGATAGNATTTGATACAGAAGCTTTTTCTCACGGCTCAGAGCCAGAAGAAGAGCTACGCCGATAGATGGTGACGACCTCTAGAGTTTGAGGTTGGAGATCATGTTTTCTTGAAGGTGATGCCTAAGAGGGGAGTGGTCAGGTTCGGGAAGCATGGGACACTATTGTCGAGGTATATTGGGCCCTTTGCGGTGCTCGAGAGGGTTGACACAATTGCTTATCGGTTAGCATTATGGCCAAATCTATTGGGTGTTCACGCAGTGTTCCATGTCTCCATGCTCCGAAAGTACACTTCAGTTCCTACACATGTGGTGGATTGGGGTGAGCAAGTTGTTGATGCGGATGAGAACTTCGAGGAGGGACTGGTACGTATCAGGGATAACCGAGAGCAAATTTTGCGAGGCAAGACCGTGAGAGCATGAAGACACTACACGTGTCAGTTATCCATTCTTGTTCGAGGATCGAGGTACATTCTTATAATCNCTGAAAGTACACTTCAGTTCCTACACATGTGGTGGATTGGGGTGAGCAAGTTGTTGATGCGGATGGGAACTTCGAGGAGGGACTGGTACGTATCAGGGATAATCGAGAGCAAATTTTGCGAGGCAAGACCGTGAGAGCATGAAGACACTACACGTGTCAGTTATCCATTCTTGTTCGAGGATCGAGGTACATTCTTATAATCAGAGTATCATATGACTGTACCATATGCATGTAGTTATATGTGCATGTGTGTGTAAATTTCAGGGACAAACTTTCCTTAAGGAGAGAAGAATGTTAAACCCAGGAAAATTTAAAATTTTATTGCAAAGGGCAAAATGGTAATTAATTATTGTGGTACGGGTTGAAAACCTNGATACATTCTTATAATCATAGAGTATCATATGACTGTACCATATGCATGTAGTTATATGTGCATGTGTGTGTAAATTTCAGGGACAAACTTTCCTTAAGGAGAGAAGAATGTTAAACCCAGGAAAATTTAAAATTTTATTGCAAAGGGCAAAATGGTAATTAATTATTGTGGTACGGGTTGAAAACCTAAACTTTTTAGAACTCGGATGTTGAAACAGACCTCACTGTTGGATTCGTGTAGCGAAATCTAGTTACCCGATCAACTTTTGTTGAATTTTGGGATAATTAATTTATTGCGTTTTACGATGTGATCGGGTGTCGCGTTACTAAAAAAAATGCAATCGGATTTTAATGAAACACGAAAAATAATTTAAAATTAGTTCAGATAAAATATTTTGAACATAATACAGAACGAGATTTAATTGATGTGAGATAAAATCGGATCAAAAAAGGATAGGACATGTNGGGATAGTTAATTTATTGCGCTTTACGATGTGATCGGGTGTCGCGTTACTAAAAAAAATGCAATCGGATTTTAATTGCGAAACACGAAAAATAATTTAAAATTAGTTCAGATAAAATATTTTGAACATAATATAGAACGAGATTTAATTGATGTGAGATAAAATCGGATCAAAAAAGGATAGGACATGTAGTGCAACGAGGGCAAAGCAAATAAGGTGTTTAAAAAGGGGGGGGGAATCAGTTTTTTCCCCATAATCTCTCCCCATTTTCGATAGAGAGAGAGACAAAAAGAAGAGAGAAACTCAAGGAAATCTCAAACTTCTTCTTGCGATCTAGGGCCAACCGTTTGTCAAATTATATCGGGCCAAGAACAAGAGTTGTTCTACTCGATGAGAGCTATGTCTACGTACCAAAAATCGCTGAATTCTCAAGAATGGAATTTTTGGAAATCAAGGTTTAAAGTTTGAGTTGGGTTTCTTGGAGCTTCTTCCATGTGTATTACGCTTCAAGAGTTAGGGTTCTTCTCCTAGCTAGACTATTTTCAACCTAAGGCTTGCGTATGAAATGGGTAGCATGATTAGAGATGCAATCTCTTGTTTATAAATGCTCATAGTGTAACTAGAGTATTAAAAATAGCATGATAATGGGTCAAACCAATTTTAGCATAAATTGAGTTTTTTTTGAAATTGTTTGTATGTGATTTCATGAGAAATGTGATGAATTGGACATGTTATGTGTTTATATGATTTTGTACTATTTGGATGTTTGATAAAATACCTATGATTGATTAAGTATTTTATTTGAACGAAATTGATATAACATGCTTTGTGAAGATGTTGAAATATAATTATATGCTTGATGACATAAATTACATTTAGGATTTGGAAATGTTGATAAACATTGATATTGTTCATAATGTGCTTATGACATATGGAACATGACATGAAAATTGCAATTGTACATTACATTGCATATCCACGGAAAGCATTGTATTCGTGGGCATGTAACATGAGTGTGGGTGTGCGCATGGTTTTGATCAAACACCATTCTTGGTGGGTGATACGTGGGCTTGAAAAAGTTGGACCAAAGTTTGACTGAGTTGCACAAGTTACATTGAAANTTGCATATCCACGGAAAACATTGTATTCGTGGGCATGTAACATGAGTGTGTGTGTGCGCATGGTTTTGATCAAACACCATTCTTGGTGGGTGATACGTGGGCTTGAAAAAGTTGGACCAAAGTTTGACTGAGTTGCACGGGTTGCATTGAAAATAGGGCTAGGGTTAGCAAGAAGGGCTAGATTATCCCTCAGATACAAGNCAAGTTACATTGAAAATAGGGCTAGGGTTAGCAAGAAGGGCTAGATTATCCCTCAGATACAAGATCCGGTGATTTGGATACATAATCCATTGGTATTGAGTCCATAAATTGTGTCAGTGTACGTGGAGCCATTAGTGGGAGTCCATAGATACTATGTCGATTGGGTTCCCATTGGTGGAAGTCCATAAATACCCACCCCAAGAAAGACCTGAAATTTATAAATGTTCATTAGATGTGTAACATCAATGACATGGGCTAAGAATGCCCANCAGTGTACGTGGAGCCATTAGTGGGAGTCCATAGATACCATGTCGATTGGGTTCCCATTGGTGGAAGTCCATAAATACCCACCCCAAGAAAGACCTGGAATTTATAAATGTTCATTAGATGTGTAACATCAATGACATGGGCTAAGAATGCCCAGACTTACACGCATGACATTGCATGTGTTATGGTCACTGGTGGAGGGCTTTGGTTGCGTTGCATGTGTGTCTCACTTCATAACATGGCATGACATTGTGGCATTCATTTCTTGAAATTGTGGTATTCATTTCTTGAAATTGTATACTCTTGAATGAATGTTTGTTTAATTGTTGAATTGCATGTGAACATTTCATATGCATCTGGGTTGGGGAGTAACCTCTTTAGGAGATACCCTATTGAGCGTGGCTCACCCTTTATGGGAACAACATTTTAGGTGCCAGACAAGCGACGGTGGACGACCCTCACATGGGTCCTTGTTGAGAAGAGACCGGAATGTAGCTTTAGATTACATTTTGTAAAAAAAAGAAATGGGTGGTTGCAAATAGTGTGTGCTTAGAGAAAATATAAAGTTCTTAACAACAAAGAAAAAGTCACTCTTTAGTTCAGGGATCAGGAAATGTGTATAAATGTTTGAGTGCAATATTTGTGCAACAGTGATAGCTTAGTTAACCCCTATGCCAACAACTATTTAACCAAAAGATGATTGATTTTATGTTAAAGAGCTTAGCTCCGACATTATGCATCAAGTTATAAACATTGAATATGCTAGGACTTAACATGTCAATAGCTAATCAAACAAATTTAATAAAATGTCTAGCTTAATAAGTTAATCAATTGTATGGTTAAACACAAGAAAAATGAAGATTGAAAGATTGTCATGAACACCTAGCTTGGGAACTTGCAGGGAATCATAAGAACCACCTATAATAAGACTTAACTTGTCTTTAGTTGATCAAATAATTATACAAAGTTGTAACGCCCCAAAACACACCCTAGACGACATTACATTCTAAAACCATTCATATCATGAGAGCACTAATATAAACCCTTAAGAAACAAGACTTCATTTGTCATCCATGAATATTTACAACATTATCCAAAAGAATAAGCCCAAGTCATGGCTATTACATCTCAAAAATTAATTAAAGAAGCGCAGTGGAATAAACAAAAGAAGCTAGACTACAAAATGTTTCAAAAGAATGTCCTAGTCTAGTACAAAAGGAAAGGAGGTCGCTCTATGCTTCCACGTCGGGATCCATACTCCCATCCAGTGGAGTCTCCCAAGTAGCGGACTCCTCGACTCTTACGTCCTCCTCCTCAAGCAGGTAATCTGAAAAATGTTAGCGATAGGGGGTGAGCACGAAGCTCTGTAGAAAAATTCTTCCAAATCCATACAAGGTTTAGAAAAGCATTTAAAATAGTCGATCTCAATTTTAACATAAAATAGATACATAATTTAAAATAAAGTAGTGACATTAAAAAAGGATCTCAAGTTTATTTAAAAATATTACTTAAATGAATAAACGAGCACCATATACAAATAATAACCATTAATTGCCATAACCAATTCCCAACAATTCTTTCGGT